>CABFWB010000373.1:187896-254371 GCA_902151455.1 Timema bartmani | reverse complement strand
CGGAAAGAACAAGGTCAACAAATCTCAACCAACCCCTATCTTCCCCGAACCCGCTCCCTCCCAGGACAACTCTTGCTTCCCTCCCCCTCTAATGAGCTCCCAGTGTCCGAGACCTGAGTACGCTCTGGACGTGCAACCCCACACAACGCCTAATCAAGACCTCAAACGCTCCCCGCCCGCTCCGATCAACTGGGACGCCCTTCAGTGGGACTTCGCGGAGATCCTCCGACAATAAGCTAAGATAAAATAATAGAAGAACGTAACAACCATGTTTTGTTTTTTAAGCACTGCATATTTACAACAAAGCTGGAAAGGAAAATTGAGAAAATCCTCATAGATCCACATCTAAAAGTTCATTGTAATTTATTATTTCATTTTGAATATGAAAAGTATTTTTAAAAAACACCAAACAGGAACTAAAATCCTCTGAATGTATATATTTTTCATGGCATGTTTTATTCTAAGCACCTATTGTTTTTCTTTTAAATGTACAGGTGTACCCCGCTATCATTTTTATTTTTTACTAACAATTGCCTGCAGCTCTGCTTATATTAAACAATACATCAACACATTCGACAACTTAAAATGCAAGAAAAGAATGAAACATAGTTGAGATCATTGTTTTATATGTGTGCGAAGATTCACAAAGAAACACCTCAGCTCATATCATGTACCATCTTATGCAGCTGTGACAAATTGTGATGCTTACACTTGGTTTTTTTGACATTACTTTGCTCGCTGATGAGATAGCTTGATGGTATATATATCGGTAGCTTACCATGGTTCCCTGAAAATTAAAGCGTACAACATAAGTACTGCCTCATGCTGATAAGTAATTTTTGGTTCTACTTTAAATAAACAAATAGACGAAATCGAAGGTACAGACATAGTTAAAAGATTTATTATATGTATCGATTATTATCGAATGCAACAGTGGTGTTTGGGGGGGTTTGGGAGCTAGGCAAGCAACTTTAAAAAACTGGTTTGGAGATAAAAATGTTCCATTGATTGATTTGATTATTTGGCATTAGATTATTGGTTTAAGTACTTTTCAATTATTTTATTAAATGAACATAATCTTAGTATGCAACTATTTTAGGCTCTAATGTAAGTCAAAGTAAATAAATTATTGAAAATAAATTTCATAATATTGTTGGTGGCATGCAAAAATGATATTGAAATTTGTTTGAGTGCAAGTGTAGTATTAGCGAAATTTCACTGTTTAGCTCTTACACGTCACTAAAGCTTTACTCACATTCTAACCATCAGTTAAGGCTCAAATGAATGCACACTTTTCTTAACCCTTTTAGTGCCGTGAGCCGATCTGATCGGCTCCACCTACTATCGCTAAAAGTGCCACGATTCGATCTGATTGTCTCCTCCTATTCCCATTAAAAGTGCCAGAGCCTATAAGGTTGGCTCTGTAGATTTGCACTAGTTCTCGCTTTACCTCATAGATAGTGGAGTAGTGTCATATATCACTGGAAAGAAAACATTTCCCTCTATTATTTTATATAAAGTTGGCAACAAAAATCAACCGTAAATAGTTGTTATTGGAACTGGGAGTTTAGTACATTTACAATAGGGGATGGTCACATACTCAATGTGCTAAATGCAACGCCGGTCTGCATATGAGCTGCATGGAAAAACACAAGTATAGCTACATTCATACTGTATTCACTTTACTGTATTCAGACGTGTATTAATCACAACTTGTGAATGTGTGTAATGCCAGGCTTCCACCGTGGTTTGGATCCTACGTTAAACTGTAGGTCCTCTATTTCATCTTACAATCACCCTACGATTACACATCAGCGTAAGTGCGTATAACTCGAATGGGTAGTAAGACGAGGTGCTAATAATAATAATAATAATAATAATAATGATAATGATGATGATGATGATGATGATGATGATGATGATGATGATGATGATGATGATGATGATGATGATGATGATGATGATGATGATGATGATGATGATGATAAATAAAATAATAACACATCGTCTGTCTATCCCTATGGAAACAACATTTTACAGAACAGAAACCATTGAATCAAGCTAGGAAGGTCCTCATTAGTTAGGCATCTGTCCTAAGTTTTCCAATAATTCCAAGTGGCAACTATGTCATTCTCTATCTGTGCATTCAATATTTTGAATATACTCTTGGGTTTTTGTTGGTTTCTAACAATTTACATAAACCAATCGGGCCTGGAATACAATCTTTGTTTGGATACTTTATGGTTTAAATCATAGATGCCAATAGCCAAAGTAAGTGTTTATTATTAACATATCCCATGGATTTTTTTTCTTATTTTTCTAGTTTCTCAGTAAGACTCCATAATCCTTACTTTAAAATATCAGGGTTGAAACATACCTTGGTACCAGCAAAAGGCAGGGACCTTTTAAAAATCTAGTAAAAATAATTTTGTTAATTTGGGGCATATTAGATCTTTAGATGGACAAAAAGTGAACTAAAAAACAAAGCACTCCGATTCTAACATGTCTTACTACCCCTTAAGAGCCCATTTAGAAAATAGTGGAGTGTAAAACAGTTTTATCAAATTTTCTAAAATATAACAAAATCGAATAATGAACATTTTGAATTTAAAAAAACTATGAAACTGGTCCCAATTTCGCTGTTATCTTGTGAACAATACAAATAAACCCCACTTCAATACATTTAACGGCGCAATTGTAATTTTGTATCCAATATCCAGGTTAATCGGCTATGAGATGAGCTCTTAAACAAGTGTTGTGAAGCAACAGAAGGTGTATTTACCCACCAATCTTAAGTCTTCCTGTTTTAAGCTTAAAGTTCATTGACTTCACATTAGTCACTTTGATGATAAATGAAACTTTATATCTCTTTTCTTCATGTAAAAACGGTAATTCTCTTTGGAAAACTATAAAACACCGGGAATTGGCTAGTAAGAAAATAGTGTCAACCCTGAAATAAAGTTCAAGTTCATCCCAAGTGTTATTTTGATTGCATTGCCTTGAAATTATTTGGTAATGAGAAAAACAACGTTGTAAAGTGTTTTTATTCATACTCTTCTTATTTGCTCTCTAGTTTCTTGGAGACGAATGTGCCGTTGCTGGTATTGATTGAGGCAGCCAAAGCTGGTAACGAGAAGGAGGTGGAAGAATATGCTCTTGTGTTTACAGAGCATGCAAATAAACTTGTAGAGGTACGTAAATCATAATAAAATATCAACATACGAATAATCATTCCATCCTGGTGGCAAAGAGGTTGAGGTTAAAAAATTTGTCGGGTTATTTTATAATAAGGGGGCTTTCAAGTATTATGCAAGCACCATAGGAGGGAGGGATGGGTCTTGAGCTTTCATTATTTTTGCTGACAAGGTAGAAGAGGAGTCAGAAAAATGCTTGTGTAAAACAGATGGGCAAGAATGGCGCAATGACTAAATCACCCAAATAGACACGTAGAAATTGAAAGTTTTGGGACATGGATTCAAGGACGTTGGCCATCAGTTTAAGAGTGGCTTAGTGTTTGTTTATAACTATAATTTTTCATGTGGTGTCTACTAATTATTTTTTATCATTCCATAACTTTTTTAATCTTACATGTTCAATACAATAAATTTATATTCATTATACAACAGTATTTATTGTTGATTAATTAGCACCATTTAGCCTGAATTTTATATGAAAAATCGATATTTTTCAAGTTATTTTGAATTTTTGTGAAGTGTCTAGCAATTTTCTAGTATTGAAGTATACGAGACACCATTTAAATCTACAATTTTATCTGATCGGGTCTTGTGAACTTTTCTATGTACGTTAATTCAAGCCCTTTCTCTTACCATATACGTTGACTACCAGGTACAGCTAAAGTTTTTATCAGATCGTAACATGTATGCTCGCTTTAGTTAGGTAATTCCAAGACTTTTTTTTTATAAAAGGAAACTTTGTATGAAAAATCGAAATTTTTCGAGTTATATTGTATTTTTGTAAAGTGTCTAGCAATTTTTCTAGTATTGAAGTACACGAGACACCATTTAAATCTTTAATTTTATCTGTTCGGGTCTTGTGAACTTTTTTATCTACGTTAATTCGAGCCATTCTTCTTACCATATACCCTGAAATAAGTTAATTAGTTAGCAGCATTAATTTACACTTCCAAGTTAATAATTGCTAGTCATTAAATATTGCTTACAAAATAATGAAGATTCCTTTGAACAAATTATAAATAAAAGTAGACAAATATAACATTAGCATGATGGGGGGTGTGGGGAGGTAAGGTTGACCTATAACTTATTTTTGCTTACAAAGCGAGAGAGGGGGTTCAAAATGGGTAAAAATGTGCTTACATAATACTTGAACGCCTCTAATCACAAATCCCTCATACCAGCTTCAAAGTGAATTCTAATAAATATCATCTGCATGCAGGGGTGTGTGATTTGTGAATTAAGAATATTTTCAGATTGAATATAGCTACGGAAAATTTCAAATCAAATCAGAATGATTTTGAATTTGAATAGTTAATTTCATTGCAATATGCAAAAAATAATTATATGTGTCTGTGTGTGTGTGCATGTGTGCATGTGTATGTGCGTGCATGCATACGTGCATGTGTTTTTTGTGCTGGTCACTAAATAAAAAATATAACTTTATATTTTATTATGAATTATAGAGATAACTTTCTATGTCATCATGAATGATGATCAATAGATTTACTAACATTTCCAAATTTTAAGCTAGACTTTAAAAGAAATATTAAATTTATAGATCAAATTGAAAACAGTTTGTTGTTAAAAACAACAAAAAATACAGATAATAAATACTAACTCATTGCTATTAGTTTAGAGCAGTGATTCCCAACCCTTTCTGTTTGGAGGAACCCTTGAAATATTTTGAAAAATCTTAAGGAACCCCCTACCTGGCTGACATAAAATAGATTTGACAGGGTTAAATTAAATAAAGATATGTAAAGCAGTAGGGTTAGTAGTAAATAATAACCAAATAATACTTTTGAGTCAAATATTACATGAGTATTTACTGTCTATTAATATTAAGTTTACATCTAGCTTACTGGTTATAAGCAAACTTGGTGTATATATTTTGCAATAATTTTGTTTTATTATATTGTTTTATTTATAAACTTGTTAACAAAAAAAAAAGTTACATTTTATTGTTTTATTATTAATTCACAACTGAAAATAATACAAGTTTCAATAGAATAACAATGATTCCATCTGACTCTTGATTTAATGTGAAACTTGGGCTTGCTTTTTTGAACACAACAACTTAACTCGTGGTCACATCTTTGATAGGCACACACATAATTCTTCTTCCACAGACAACAATATATTTCTCTGTTTGATTTTTATATTCGTTACACACAAGATTGTTTACTCACACTAGTACGATGTTGAGAAGTGTATCAATATGTTTTTAGCTTTCTGGGAGATGGCAGGAAACTCTCTTTTCAGTGATATCCAAAACATATCTGATGACATTTCATTAAATTTAATTGTACAATTGGCAGCATAAAGCCAACTACGAGTCGATGGAGGCTGCGTTGTCTGATAGCTTGTGATCTTAATTGATCACACATTTGTAGCTGAGAGCTTTCTGCATGTCCATCCCAGACTCTGCCTTAAAATATAAGTGAAGAATGACCCTGGCCATGGGATGATTCCTGGATAGCTCAGTGGTCAGAGCATTGGCGTACTAATCCAAAGGTCCCAGTTTCGATTCCCGTGTCCAGGTGTCATTTTTCAATTTACAGAATATCACCATATATATATATTATTTCATATTAAATAAGAAATATCCCTCCTATTCCATTAGGTCGCCAACCTAGCTTGCAGTATGTCTGGTAATGAGGATGGTGTTAAAATGGTGCGCTATGCTGCAGCACAGATAGAGAACTTGTGTCCTCAAGTGATAAATGCGGCTCGTATTTTGGCCGCTCGCCCTCGCTCCAAGGTGGCTCAGGAAAACATGGATGTATTCAGAGATGCTTGGGAGAACCAGGTTCGCATTCTGACTGAGGCGGTGGATGACATCACTACTATTGATGACTTCCTTGCAGTGTCAGGTTGGTCTTAATTTTGTGACAATGGTATCATAATGTTTGCACATTTTCTAAGTTAAGTATATAATTTAATTTTAATACTCTAGAAGTTTAAGTATGTCCAAACTTAAAATTGTATTAGTTGGATGCATGCTGGATCAAATAGTTGTCTTAAACCTACTTGGATTATTTTGTAGAGAACCATATCTTGGAAGATGTGAACAAATGTGTGCTGGCGCTGCAGGAAGGTGATGCAGACACGTTAGATCGTACTGCCGGAGCTATCCGCGGCCGATCCTCTCGGGTGTGCAATGTGGTAGGTGCTGAGATGGACAACTATGAACCAGGGATCTACACCGAGAGGGTTCTTGAGGCTGTAAAAGTGCTTCGAGATCAAGGTTGGTTGATTTCTAGTCAGGAACTGTTTCTTGGGTTCTATGGAAATCTGAGACGTCTAGACCCCTGAGCTCCTCTGTGAGATTGGGCTTAGAATATTCCTCCAGTATCCTCTGCTTGTGAGAGGCGACTAAAAGGTGAACCTTAAGGCTGAGATGGATAAATGTGCCGAGGGCCTGCATTGCAGAATAGTTGTCTGTCACAAACATTGTTGTTTGGGCATCGTGTACTATTCCCTGGTTTTTATGATTAATTTTATGTCAAATAGACACTTCTGTGTAAGGTTGAATAAAACTTTATCTGGTGAGTTTATTCAAGAAAATGGGGGACCTTAAGCTAGTACCTTAAATTGTACATTGTTTGCTATTGCAATAAACGCTGTAGCAGACAACTAACTCTTATTTGCATGTTCATGCTTTTTGTGAATGACCACACAATATATTGCAGTCCTTTTAAGTTTCCACTGGACTGAACAGCAGCTACAACTTTCTGTCAATCTATGAATGGGAGCATTGTGCTGTGGCTATTACTTTTCTGCAGTCAAAACACAGGTCATCCACTTCCATAGGATGTGGGGTATACATCCTACCCCCAATATTTTAATGAACTGCGTTATGTTCCCCATCTCACCCACCTTAAGGTTCCTGGGACTTTTATTTGATTTTAAACTTATGTGGCTTCATCACATACAATATTTGAGCAAGCTGTTTAAAAGTCCTAATATACTCAGTCGTTAGTAGCTGCTCTTGGGGTGCTAATAGGAAGACCTTGATGCACCTCGACAGGGCCTTGGTAAGATCTAAGCTAGATTATGGCAGTTTTGTAAATGGCTTTTCTACACTCTCGGTGGTAAATATGCTAGATAGTGTCCAGCATGCAGGCATACGACTGGCACTAGCATTTCTTGTACCAATCCAGTCGTCAGCATCTGTGTTTGTGCTTGTGAGCCTCCTCTTTCTTACATGATCCCAACTTCTAGCATCTTACCTGTCCAAGATTCATTTTATGCCACAGCTTGTTGCTTACACTCCGGTGTTCCATACTCCAACCTGTATGAAACCAAATGGCTTAAGAAAAGTCCAGTTTGGAAGGCTTTTAGTGTGCTTCTCGCTATCCGCGTTCAAAAGTTTCAGGTGGCAGCCACACAAACAGCTCAAAGGCTGGGGTCTTCATGAGATGTATGTTTACTGTGGAAAACACAAATTTTATTTTTGAGTAACCAAGTGAAACCTGTATTTTTACACCGGAACTATGCTATTTTTAAATTGTTGTGTTTTGTCTATCATAATTGTCTGCTCTGCTCTCATCTCCATGGACTTCAGGATTGATTTGTTGGCAATGTCCACTTTGTACTCTTGGAGTCCTTTTGTGAAGATGACCTACTAACAAATTTTTAACATTGGCCGTTTAAAAACACCCGGCTTGCCTTCTGCTGGATTCCTGGTCATGCTGGTCTCTAAAGTAATAAACTGGTGGACAATTCAGCCAAGGAGGCTCCTAAGCAATTTTTAGAGTAATATTTTTAGATCATCAGAGCTTTGTTCACCATGGGGTCTTATGTACCTGGCACGAGCAGAGAGTTTTGAGCCCTCAGAACAAGCTGTGGTCCATCAGGAATGGTGTGTTGCGATGGCTCTCTTCTATGTGACAGTATAGAGAAGAGAGGAGGAGGTAATCATGACAAGACTTCACATCAGCCAAATATTTATGAGTTTTGAACCATGGATTTATTGAGAGGGTATCAACTTCATGTATGTGAACTTTGGTATATTCCCTTTACTGTGCGCCACATTTTGGTGGAGTGTCGCAAGTATCTCCCGATTCTGGATTTGGATTTTAATAGTTATGATCGCTTTTTAATACACAACAGTGCGGATGGAGTGTTTTTATGTTCTTTTTACTATACGCCAGGTGAATCTTTTAAGTGCAGTTTGAATCTTTCTCTCATAAGGTGACACATTTGGTAATTGTCTCATATTGAGATTTTGTTTTAACATTTTTAGTACTTTTTTCCCTTTTTTACTGTCCATTTATTGTAGTGGAGGTACCTTCTGTTTTTAGCAAATGTTTTATTTCTATCATTCTCTCCTCTGGGTATTTTATTATGTTTTAATATTTTTATAAAATAAGCCCTTGAGCTATACTAGTATTAGATGGGGCTATAACTGGAAAATGGACTTGTATTAATGTTAAACTTGCAGCCCGTGAGCCTATTGCAGTTCCGTGATTCTGAGCGGCTCGTGAATCTAAGGATGAACCGACATAGAATGTGATCTGATCGCTATTTTTATAAATATCATAGAAATACAACATTAAGGAATATTATTCCTTGTCACATTTGATTTAATTAAATTCGTAACATTTTACAAATACTCAATTTATTAAAGAATGCAGGATCAAAACTAAATATTCCTGAATAAAAAAAAGGGGCCAATCCTTACTATTTTATTAAATCAAAACTTTATTTTTATATTAAAAATATACATATTGGGGCTATTTTATGAAAGCTGCTGACAAGGTTGCATTTTTTAATGTGGTTTCTTCAGTATTTTAAATTCATTGTGGCCCTTATAATCAAACAAACTGGACATGGCTGGTATAAGCCGTCATACTCTCAATAGATTGAACTTTAAATAATGATATTGAGCTTCAAATCCCAATTGGGTGTATTAAAGGTGGTTTTCCTATACAGTTTTTCACTCTCCCTCCAAATTTCAACACTCCTCACCCCTAATACATTAGTGTAATTTGTACATATCCAAACAGGTAGTAAGGCACAGTGTTAAAAAAATTGCCATAATTTGAAGTTAAAAGCGCTTCCCAGACCTGAAAATTGCAAAACAATTTTAAGTTTTAGTGGGGCATATACAAGTAGAAACAGTGATTATGCTGAACTTAGTATAATGATGCTTCAGGGATCCATGATACATTGTGTACGCATAAATATTGTCACTATACTTAAAAAATTATTTGGAAAAGCTTCAGTTTATGTTAAGATAGAACGCATCAAATAACTGTTTACAGCCTGTAGCCGGGTCAGTTTTGTAAAATGCCTCAATCTTACTCTTTCCTTCCACCATTCTTTTGTCTTTATTTGCTTCCATTCTTCTCCTCTCACTTAGACATTTTCTGTTATCTGCTCCTATCCCTACTCTCTACATATAATACTTCTAAAAATTATTTATTCTATTCTAAACAATTTAGCAATAGTAGTACTATTTCCAGAATAATGTTTTATTTTGTCCTGCTCTGTTCCTGCAGTGATGCCCAACTTTGCTCAGCGGGTGGAGGTGGCTGTGGATGCTCTATCCTCCAACCCTGCCAAGGATGTTGATGAGAATGAGTTCATCGATGCGTCTCGGCTTGTATACGACGGTGTCAGGGAGATACGGCGAGCTGTGTTGATGAACAGGGTGAGTAGCTTATATATTGCCTTACAAAATATATTTGATTGTGATAAAACTTAATAAACATTACATGATGGATTGCACTACGGTCCTGTCTTATAAGCTACGCCATGGTGCAACCCTCATGCAGGATAAAGCTGGAAAAGTGACACAATTTAATAATTGAAGTTTTGTAGCTACCCTGAACCTGGCTAATTCACTTGTTACCTTTAATGGTAAGCGAGGATCCAACACCTTAGCTCAGTTGGTAGCATGTTTCTCTACTGAGCTAAGGGTCCCGGGTTAGATTCCCGGCATGGCTGAAATATTTATCATTGGTGAAATGTGAGTTTACACTTTCAAATATAAATAATTTGAGGGTAATTTACATAAATTTTTTTTTGAAAATTTGAAATTTTCTAGTAATGGTTTAAATGATTTTGCTTGGAATTTATATTTAAAGAATGTTTTATCATGATTAACAAGACGATATCTTGTTTTTCTAAGAAAAACCCTCTTTTGGGATAATTTACTAAAAACTTGTGTTTAAAATTCTTGTTCCAAGCTATAATTTACTATACGAGAAAGTTTATATGATTGTGGATGTCTATAAGCACTACCAGTCCTGCATACCTAATATTAAATTGTTATTCCTAAGAATAGTTTATTAAATACATTTCTACTTGAGTGATTAAATGTGCTGAAGTGACCTTGACACGGCTGGTTCCTGATTCTTCAGTTTCTGTCTTTATTAACTTCACTAATCTAATGCTCTCCAAAGTTTAACTATTTTATATTATTTTCTAAATCCTGATGTCATTTCCTTTCAAATTTAACATTACATACGATAACAAGTTGTTAATATTCAATATAAATTTAAAATGTTAAACAGATTTAATCTTAGTTGATAAAGCAAGCTATTATTTAGAACATTTAATTGGAGTGAAGGGTGGGAATTAGGGTTGGGACCCTTGAATCCTAAAATCTTTCAAATCTTTAAGGATTCAAGAAAATTTCAGATTCAATTTAATCCTTAAATAAATTTTTTCCTTTTCAATTTTTCAA
The DNA here is from genome assembly GCA_902151455.1 of Timema bartmani. Taxonomy (NCBI): domain Eukaryota; kingdom Metazoa; phylum Arthropoda; class Insecta; order Phasmatodea; family Timematidae; genus Timema; species Timema bartmani. Next base: position 243,481 of record CABFWB010000373.1, on the reverse strand, counting down.
GTGAAATCCGCATTAGAGCTCTAATAATTCTTATTGGTGGCTCAGAACCAATTATTAGTATTAGTATTAGTTTGGAACATTTAGAATAGTTTTTCTTTGGATGAACAAAAAGGTGAAATGAATAACTAAGCATGCTGATTCAAACATATCCTATTAGCCCCTAAACTCGATTTCCAAGCGACAGAAGGTGTATTTACCCATCAATCTTAAATCATCCCGTTTTAAACATACGTTGCATGATTTCACATTAGTCAAGTTGATTAGGTTAAAAATTGATTTTACTACTCTTTACCCGCCTCGGTGGCGTAGTTGGCTAACGCGCTAGTCGTGTTGAGCTCGACCGCCGAGGACGGGGAGATCGAGGTTCGAATCTCGGTCGGGTGAACTTTTTTTTTTCCTAAATGGTTTTCCACTCTCCCTACACACAAATGCGAGTTCACTTCCTCTAAATTCAACCTTCCTAATTCCTAATCCATTAGCGTAATTAGTACTTAAGCGTATAACCCAAACGGGTAGTAAGACGCGGTGCTAAATATTATTATTATTATTATTATTATTATTATTATTATTATTATTATTATTATTATTATTATTATTATTATTATTATTATTATTATTATTATTATTACTCCTTCTTACAATTTAAGCCCTGGAAAAATGTGAAATCCTTCTGGTAAACCTGTAAAACACAGGTAATGTGGCAGTAAGAAAATTAGTGGCAACCCGGTCCTAAGAATATCAACACCAGAAACATCAAATGAGTTACAATCCACTATATTGCAAATCCGAATCTTGGAAAAAATTATGAATATAAATATTACAAATTAATAGAAAATACAAATAGTAATTAAATATTGACATTCTTTCTTATAATGTATTCATTATAAGTTATAACATTAAGTTAAGTGTTGATTTACTGGTCTAGGGTCTTGATTGTGGAGGTCAGCCTATATTTTGAATTACTTTTGAACCATCAATAAGTAGTTAAGAGCTCTAACACAAATTTCACTTGAAAAATTGAAATATACAAATATATATATATGTATATTTTAATTTGTATGTTAATATTCACATCTGGAGGCCTAGGCTATATATATATATTTAAGGATTTGAGTCTCGAATCCAAAATTTTCTCTAATCCTTGAATCTCATATAGCATTAAGAATTTGTGGGCCACCCCTACACTTAGTAATAACAGTGATTCCGGTTCTCTTCTCACACTCACATATCGACTACAGCGCTCTAGTGGTTTAATGTGTCATTAACTTTAGAGCTTGTTGATCTGCTGTAGACCAGATCTGCGATTATAATCAAAGCTTTAGCGAAAACATCTTCCCCTATCATTTAATGATTTGGAATTTTTTTTTACCAGAAACTTTCCATCTTTGTCTTCAAATAACAATGCTCCCCACCCTTCTAAGCCACATTCTTACAATGTGTTTTAATTCATTACAATGTTCAATAAGTTTTTTTCAAATAGCTTAGATATTACTTTCTTGCCGTACGAGCATACACATTATGAATAATTTAAGTTTGCACAGATCTTATCTTGTTCGTAATTATGTTAAACCGATAGTAAACGTGCATGAAAGGGTGTAGAAGTGATTATTGTAAATAAAATATTTAAAAGTTTTTGGAAATTCTCAAATATTACCTCAAGATGGGTAAAGCCATGTGGCATTTCAACAATGATGTGAATTATTGATAACTTCATCAGGGTGTCTACCATCAGAGAAAACGGGAATTAGCCGGGAATTTTAAGTGATAGGGAAAAAACGGGAATAAGTAGGGAATTTGGTAGATTACAATAAAAATCCGGGAAAATGTGGTTTTACTCAAATATGAAACATTATAATAATCACTAAATTAGCAAATTATAATGCGATTCAAACTGTCTTTTTTGTTTGTAGTTGTGTAATATATTTTATAATTCCTAGTAAACAATGTTAATACAAATTTAAAATAACATTTTTATTTAGATTTTGAAAACTTTTATATTATTCAGAAAAACGGTGGGTCGGGGGGAAAGGGACGAGACATACTTTTTAGTCGGGGAATTTTAGGAAATGATCAGGGAAAATGTCAGGAATTTCATTGGTCAAGTTGAGTAGACACCATGTTCATAATATCAATTCATGTTAAGTAATAACATAATATTTGTAGATAGCCATGTCACATTTTGGAGACAATTCCTCGGAATCTGCCGCCCAATGTAAAGCACTTGTTGCACCAGCCCTGCATATAAATTCACTTTCTTCATATTTCTAACATGTTGACATTATAGTTATATAATTAGGGCTGTGCAAAGTTCAAAGTCACTGCATTTATATGTTGGTAAAATAAATTTTTCAAAAGTTTGGTTGAAAATTGTATGAGTGAGTGGGTTTTGGAAGCATGTTTGGACTAACCCGTGGTTGTTTCTGACTTCAGACCGATGAGGAACTGGACCCGGAGGATGTAGAGTTTGATGAGCATTACACCATTGAAACGAGGAGCAAATGTAAGGCTCATCTCAATTTGGGTGGCAAGGGGGCGAGAACATAATTTTCCTGTAGATTTTCTCATACTTAATATGTTTATCCAAATAAACTGAAACACTTTATTCGTGATAAACTGAAAACTTGTGGATTTTAAAGTGTTTTCTTTTTAAAAACTTAATATTGTTATAGCTCCCTCAAACTTCCACGTTTATCCAAATTGTTCAAGTGTTAAGTCATAATAAACGATCTTTCGCAAAGTCTTTTTCAATCTCTTTTGGATCCTTAAAATTCTGACATGAATGCTCAAATAACTGTTTTAAACGACAGGAAAACACTTGTTTCTTGTTTCCTTGCCGCCATGTTTGTTTAGTCTTATAGTGTAGTAAATGTGTGTGCTTTGGGGCCCCCATGTTTTTTTCAGAATTCTGAAGAACTTGACACAGATACAGAATTTGAGCCTGCGGAAGACCAGATTCTAGATACCAGGAGCAGATGTAAGAATTTCATGCACGTGGAAGTTGATAAAGGAAAAATAAAATAGTTTTAGAACTTAAAGAATTTTAGACTTCCATATGCTATTTCATCACGAGAAAGATCTTCTCTAAAAATGGTAACATTCAGACTTGAATTGGTGGCATGACTAATAGTAACCTGGAGTCAACCTTGACTGGGTATCTCTTTCACCACACCCTCACATTTGTGGTATACCATTTTTCTCCATGCTATTACTTTTTTTTTTAATTCATCTTTTATATAATGTTTTAATCGACTTATTTATTGCAACCCACATCGTTTGGCACATAGACTAATAAACATCGTGTCATTTATTCTTTGCCAGTGACATGGTTTGAATCTCAGCTGAGCATACAAGTATGAGGGGACTTTAGGCTGTTCCACTCTTAAATTGCAGCACAGGTCTTAAGGAGCACCCACATTTGCCAGATCTAATCGCTTGAGACAGATGAAACTATTTCTATTCTAAACTTATCAAGTACACAAAGTTTAAACACTTTATGGCAATATGTATTGGTTTATGTCAGTAGTGTATTGTTCTCTTTATTATTGTTATTGTTATTATTACAATCATCACCACCACCACCACCTGCGATGAATAGGGTGGCTTAGGTGAATAGGATAGATGGTTTTTACAAGTGTAATAAAATTATTTTCTCCTCCTCGGTCCATGCGAATGTGTCTGCACTTTCTTAAACATTATGAACAATATTATAAGCTATGAATGAGTTAGGTCCACCTCACTCATTCATAGCTTATAATATTGTTCATAATTGTTTATAACCTTAATTTTAATTTTGATGACAATTATGATTGAATCTCCAAACACCATCTATTAGGTCTGAACCAAAATAATGACAGAAACACAACACTAGACAATTTACCAATAGTAAATTTTTGGCTATGCTGGGAATGGAACCCAGGACCCTTACCTAGGTTGGTATTGTGGTAACCTTGACCAGACTATTTACGGTGACTCAGTGTATTGACTGAGAGTATAGCGCCTTGGACCGATCGATCACAACTTTGGGTAGCTAGTTTCCTCACCCAAAAGGACAGTATAATTACTATGGTATAACACATTGTTTTTTTCCATATTTTCAAATATTCAACACTGTCGCGGCAACAACAATAAAATCCAGCCTTTTGAACTGAACAAACAAAGAAGTTTCCATATGAATGTAAAATTGGCTAAACGTTGTACGTATAGCCAATATATCAATACAGTGCTGTGTTATTCGAGAACGGGCAGTGTAAATTGTGTTTCTCTCTTTGCAACTTTAAAACACCACCATACATAAATGGGGGGGTGCTATTGGCCCACCAAAGTTATTTTTTCTAAAATAAATTTAAATTATTCTTATAATTTCTTTTACATAATGTATCCATGTAAAATCAAAAGAAGAAAGAAGTTTTTAGGAAGACAACTTCTTCATGTTTTATTTAAAATGTTTTAAGAAGTATAATGTTTTAATTTTTTTCAATCCTAGTGTAAAAGCTATCCATTTCATACTTTTCAGGTATTGTTCATGATTATTATTACAGCGACCATAAAATTATTTGCTTTCACACACAATTGTAACAAGACTTATAACATGTTATATTTGGAAATTCGTGAAGCTGAGACACAATGTTAATTTTAATATTTTGTGGAAAATAAGTGATTTAAATTTTTATTTGGTAGTTTATTTTTCTTTCACTAGATACATCAGTGAATGTTTTATAATATAGCCTGCTTCTTTAAAAGAAATAACGATTTTCATTTCTAAGCTACATAAAGGCAACTTTGCTACCTATGTATGAACAGAACAGCGCTAACAGGGAAACTAAGGTTAGAAAGTGGTGGTAAGTGTACATAAGAAACTGTACTGCAATTTAAGAGTGGAACAACCTATACATATATTCCGAGTAAAGAATAAAAGTTTTCTTATTTTATTTCAAGCACAGATTGTAATAGTCAGTTTCATAAGAAAAAAGTATGCAACTTTTTTGAGCGAATTTTGTTAAAATAATATTCTATAATGTTTATTATATTAAAAATTGTAGTGTAGGCAAGTAGTTATATTTGATATATATGTTACAATTAAAGTGTAAAATTCTGTTATTTCATTTTAAAAAAAACACTAGGTATTTCATGAATTTCCTGGCTAAAGTAAAAAAAGTAAAAAATCAAAGTTAAATCATAAAATACATCATTATTATACACTTTAGCTGACCCAATCAGGTAATTCGTGAAATACCTAGTTATTAAATAGCTTTTACACTTTAACGGTAAAAGGGTGCAATAAACACATTAGTGCCAGATTCACAACTCATTACGAATCAAACTAATTGATGAGGCTTTGTATATTAAGAAATGCATCTTTTTTATTGTGACTCTATACACCAATGGCTTAATTTTAGTGATAAGGATGAAAAAGAAATTATGCTCACATCAATGAAGAAAAGGGATGGGAGAACTATATTGAAAACCATCTCCCATTGAACCTGTATAGGATTCAAACCTCGACCTCCCTTTCACAAGTAAATAAAGATAAAAAAATACCATACTTTCATATAAATTATAACTAGATATCCTAATTTGTGCTAAATAAAATGATTAAATTTTGTTATTATAAGTCGTTAAATAAAATGCTCTGACTAAAAATAGTAGAAATCTTAAATACTAAGGATGTAAAAATAACAGGTAAATTTATCTTTCTTAAATTTAAAATAAATTTTTTGGTCATAATATAATTATTAATTTAAGAATAACATTTTAAAATGTATTAAGGAGTTGTGAAAAAATGGAAAAAAACCTAAATATTAAGGATGGAAAAATTATGGCTAAATTTATCATTCTTAAATTTAAAATATTGGTCTTTGGTTATGATATAAAGTTATATAGTTCTATTAATTTAAAAATCACATTTTAAAGTTTATTAAGGAAAGTTATTATGTTCATTTAAGAATCAATCAACGAATCAAAGATATAAATACTATAAAAGGTATCAACATGAGCTCTATTAAACACTAAATAAGCTTGGAAAATGTTCATGAAACAATATTGATTAATTTTATATCAAAAGAATTATAGTTGAAACATTTATTAAAAGAGACTTTGTAACAAGATGCATTAAAAATATGACACATTACATTTCAGATTATTAGGCTCATGAACAATGGTAAAACAGACTATAATAAATTATTATTATTTTTTATATCATTCACTTAATATTTCAGTGAACTCTTAACAGTATGTAAATGTATAATTTATTTAGTATGCGTAACTGAAACAGGAAATAAGAAAACTAGTCTTTGAAAAAGTTTAAAGAAATGAAAGTTATAGTTATTTATTAATAGTAAAAAATTAGAGTTTACAAATTGATGATCTGTATTTGTGATTCCCTTTCTCCTTAAGTTGTGATGTTGTGTGAGCATCCACTATTTGATAATTAGTTTTGATATAATTCTACATCATCAGGTCTTTAATAAATAAAGATGAACAAAATATGGTTAGACTACAATGCAATGGAGTACCGATGGATTGATAAATGTACAAATTATATCAAAATGAAAATAGTCAATATTCAACAATTATAAGTTATAAAAATAAAGTTGAGAACTAAGAAACTGCTAACAAAGAGGCCACACCTTTCCACATAATGCAAAACATCTATTTTACTTTTTTTACCATTGATCTTTGGCTGAGGGAAATTAATTTTTTATAATGGTAACTTTGAATTGGTTGTAAGAATATTAAGAACTTAATTTATTGTAAAGGGAAGTTGGTGCTCGTTTTTTTTTACGAAATAGCCAGGGAGAAAAAAACAACAAAAAACCAATGACATCTCCTACTTAGCGGTAATAAAGTATGTATAGCTTTAATAAGGCTAGTTCTCATTAAATTGATCTTATTTGCATACAAAATGCCAAGCAATCAATTTCGTGAAAGATCCAATTTGGTTTTATTTCGTATTTGTAAAATGCATTTTAAAATGGTACAATAAACTCTAAAAATATATATATATATTAATTTGAATGTGCCAGTAATGGTTTGTAAAAACATGACTTGCAATATTTAGGTTTCTTAATCAAAGCAGTTCTATTCTCAGTGGGGGTCTGCGAGCTTGGGTTTTTTCATTCGAGTCGAGTATTTCTAAAAGCTCCTGAGTTTGATTATATTTATAATTTTAAAATGTTAAGAGTATATATTTGTTTATTTTAAATGTAAATATCACATCTTTAAAAATCGGTTTTTAAATTAGAAATAACACTTAAAAAAACACAATTTAAAAATAAGAACAACTCTTAAATAAAAATATATGGACTAATAGAAAAAATAATTAAAATGGTCTCAACACTCATGTCTTTAAGAGCATTAAAATTAGACTAACAATTAAAAAAACAAGGTAATAAAATTAATAATTGCATGATGGCCTGAAAATGTATAAGACAGTGTAGAAACACTGTACAATAATGTAAAGTTATTGATTGTGAAGGAAGCCAACCTGAAAGGATAGTTAGATTAGGCATAGATATAAACACATTTCTCTCTTCATGTCTTCTTAACACTTTGAGTGCCAACGTCGCTCAGAGTGATGCATGAAATATCTGCTAAACTTGCCAGTGTCGCTCACAGCGATCCCATGTTTTCAAGCTCTTTGTTCAGTATTAAGTCAACAGATAGGGTAGATTTTATTTCCACTGCATTCTCGTATTTTCAAGCTACTTTTATTTTCTTTGCGATATATCGAACCTGAAAATTATTTTATAACTTTTTACTTTATGAGTTTTATCTTTGGCCTTGTTTGTAACAACATGGCTACTAAGAGGAAAGCTGTGATTCAAGACACAGAAATATTTGCAATATTTATTGACAGCTCAACCTAGAGTGATCAATTTGTTTATGATTCTGAAAGCAGTGATTCTGAATTTGCAAATAATGAAACTGAACAGGAATTTTATTCTAGTGAAATTGAAAGATCGGAACAAGTAGGAGTGGCAGCTGACCTTGATAACACGAGTGTGAATACTAGTTATTCCTAAAGGGGTGAAATAAATCTTGAAGATCAGGATAATCCACCCCAACCTCTTCATATTTATGCAAAAGTACCAGGTTTGAAGTCCCCGCACTGTCTCCTGATTCCAACCCAATTATTTATTTTAGACTTTATTTTACTATAACCCTGCTAAAGTTGATGGTCACTGAAACAGCTTCTATGCATAACCCAATTTTAGCGTAAAATCTAAAGTTAGTTATTTTTGTAAACTTTGTTATTTACTCAGTTTTTTATGTTCTTTTCAGTGATTTATTCTATTTCAAGCTATTTAAATTTTCAATGCTTAAAAATTAATGTTAAATAAAACAGTAAAAATTTTTTTTAAATATCTTGGCTAGTGATTTTTTTATTGTATTTAAAAATTAAAAAAGTATATGCATAATTATATCATCGGATTGGCAAGCATTTTAGCTAGTTTATGTAAAACTTTGAGTGCAAGAAGTTCAAAGACTAATGAGTTATTAAAATTTAAGCAAACTCCTGCATTTTTCAGGAAAATAGCTTGCCACTTTTAGCACATTTTTTGTCATTTCTCTTGGCACTCAAAGGGTTAAACTTTTACACTTCCCACTTCTTCAAAACTTCCACAGTTGCACATTATTTTGAATTTTTGGAAATATTACTTTTTCATTAATCTCTTTGTATGAAAAAAAAAAATCCTAAAGTTCATAACAATCTGTAACTGCGGAAGTTTGAATGAGTGGGAAGTGTAAATGTGTAAGAAGAAACAGAAAAGTGTGTTTGTTTGTATCTAGGCCTAACTTAACTATCCTTTCAAGTTGGCTTCCTTCATTATCACATTACATTACTGTACAGTGTTTCTACACTGTCTTGTTAAAAAGTTAGCTAAATTTACATTTTAATAAGCTAATAATTCCCCAAAATATGCTTAAATAAATTAATTTACCCTTTAAGAAAATGTAAGAATCATAAACGGTTCGAAATTTGAAGTGAGTGTTTCATATTTTATTTATTATTTCTTAATGTAATCGTGCATGATCATGTCTTCTGTTTCATTTCCATTCCTCTATGCGCAGTTGCACATGCGCGTTGTACGGGCTCTCGCTAGACATTATCTTATTGAGAAATTTATTTCAATTGAATTTTTAATGCTTATAAAAATTTATGCTCATACTTTAATTAAAAATAATAGGACTAAAATAATATTCTAGCAAACAATATGAAATGGTAAGTGCTTTTAATATAACTGTGAAGTTTGGTAAATATATGTATTGTAATAGATAAGATCAATATTGATTTTAGACAGGTTAACCAACATAACTTTATAACTACAGTAGCCCCATGTCTTCTTTGGTGCTGACTGGCAGCTCACAGCTGACAGCAGACGGCTTTGAAAAGCTACCAGACCAAATTATGTATCCCTACGCCGAACTATATGATCTGCAAAAAACATGTGTTTAGCAGCTGTCACTTCTGACAGTCAAAATTTAGGTATATACCTAAATGTTGACTGTCAGAAGTCAGCTGTGAACTGTCAGTCAGCACCAAAGAAGCCATTGGGCTACTGTAAATAGTGCTAGTTTTGTAACTAAACTTATTCATTAATACGAGTTTTAAATATATTAAATTTGAAAACATTAATGGGAAAATCGATATTAATTTTAACAATTTGTTAAGCAAACGAATGACTATAAGTGGAAATGCCGATACCATCTAAATTAAATATCCTATGCTTACAATTGTGTTTTAAGAATTGATTATTTGAAAATGATGAGCCTACAAAACATTTGATCTCTATCTCGAGCTTAAAGGACAAGCTCGGCTCGAAGCTAGAAATCCGAGTACTCGCTGAGCCCTAATTTTCAGTTGATAGATTTTACCAAGCAGAGTTTAACAACATAGTGAGTTAGTACTTGTTTAGTCAAAGGGTAGCTTTTGCTTAATCTCTTATCTCTATAGATATAGATAAGTTGTATCATGACCACCTCTGTGGTCCATTGGTTAAATTTCCCGGGTTCGATCCCCGGTGCTTCCAGATTTTTCTATGGAGTGGTGTATCTGGAGCAAGCTCAATTCAGCCTTGTGAAAACAAATATGGAACTACATGAATGAAAAAATAGTAGCTCGGGTCTAGAAAACTAAGACTAATGGACAGAGGAATCGTTGAACTAATCATATGAGACCCTCTATCAAAAAAGTTGGCACTATTATCGCTGACAGACAGCGGCCGCTTGGTCACTATAGCTTGATTGTGGTTGCACCATGGAGTTTTTAAGTTTTATCCTATAATATGTTAGTCATTCCCCTGTTCTGTTAATATAAATTTAGTACATTCTTTTATAAATGTTTTGTGTGTATATATATCGATCAAATATTGATTTTTTTTAAATCAAATCAAATCTCACTATGTCTCCCTCAAATGTATTTTTATCATTAAGGTTTATTTACATGTTGTTCCCATATAAAGTCTATAACCTATTTTATAAATGTGTCATAAATATGACTTAGTGGGCAGTACTTTAAAGGCTTGTGGAAGAACATGGTCCTGTTTCTACCAGATACGGGGCAGGGATGACCTAAAAATGTTTATTTATGACACACACTACATGATTTTAAAGAGTTTAAATTTACAACAAATATCAAATATTCCAATTAGGGACAGTTTATGTCAATTGGTCACACTCCTCACAAGGGTGTATTGTGTTTTTCAGCGAGCGCACATACAGGTGAGCATGGCGTCGACGAGTATCCCGACATTAGCGGCATTACCACTGCCAGGGTATGTTGGTTATTCTCTATTGAAATTAAAGTACATTTTTTAAATATTAAAATGCTTAGTTGACAAATATATATTTTAGTTTGTTTCCTAACACTTAAACACCATAAATCTGAAGATTTTTTTAACAAATAACAGAATAGTTATGAAATGATGCTTTGAATAACAGTATCCCACTACCGATGTACTTTATAGCTAGTTTCAGATCACTCGGTTTCACTACGCAGCCTTATAAGATGAGTTATTGGATTTCAATTTATGAATTAAATTGAACTTGTTTTAGGCTTCAAAATTCTTAGTACTAAACATTGTCGTATTAAACACACATTGAAAATATGACATAATGAAAGGCATATAAATATCTAAAAAAGTGTTATGGCCTGAGGTTGATTGCTCTAGCCTGGAAGCACCCTCGAGCCATAGTCATATTATGATATTAGGGTTCTGCTCTTTTCTGCTGAAACAAGGAACACTGATGCGCCTGGAAATTTAATGTAATGTGTTTTGTTTTAAATGTAAGCTTTTGTGCCTAAAGTTTTCTGATCAGTGATGGAGGTTTGGTGCTTCTATCTTTCTTTTAATAATCGCTAGACATTGTCTGAAAATTTTTTTTCAAACTATTTGGTTGAATATTGTATTTCCGACAACAAATACAGGTTGGGCCGAATGAAATCAGCCCCAATAAATAAAAATGTATTAAATAGTATTATTGCACATTTTACCATTTTTTAAATAAATAAATGTTAATATTAAAATACACTTACATATATTGTTTCCTTGTTTACAACTCATTATTAAATTTAGATTTTGAAATGTTCAGTGTTGCACGTGGTGAATCATGCTAAGAAAATCTTTCTTCAATTCTTCAACTGGAATGCTGGCAATCTCTTGTAATATGTTATTCTTAGAGTCTTCCAAAGTCCGTGGATTGTTCTGGTAGACTTTCGCTTTTAGATGAGCCCCAGATGTAAAAGTCGCATGGAGATAAGTCTACAGAGCGAGGTGGCCACAAATCCTTAATGATTGTTCTTTTCTCCATAAAATCTCTGTGGATTCGAGCGAGATACTGATCATAAATATGGCAAGTCACTCAACACTTGCACGCTTGTCAGTCTGGTCGAACCCTAAGGGGGGAAGTAGGCATAAGAAAGTTCTTCCGGAGTCAACTGGGCTGCAAATTCTTCGTACAGCCATAAATAGATGTCTGTATTAACAGTATCTTCAAAGAATATTGGTCCGATGATCAGGCTTCTAGAAACTGCACACAAAACGCCAATCTTCAAATCGAGGAGCCGTTTCTGACTGTGCTCATGTGGGTTATTCTGCAGCCCACTGTCACATATTCTGAGAAATGACATATCTTGATAAATGGAACCATGCTTCATTGGTTGAAATTAAGAGAAATGGGTCAAGGAATCCTTTGCTAATGTTCTCAAAGAGCCACTGGCAGTAATTTGCACGTTTACCCTTGTTAAGTTGTTTTAATTCATGCACAACACTCACACGATAGGGTTTCATTTTCAATCGGTGAAGTATACGTCGACACGACGTTCAAGAAACTTCTGTCTGCTGGGCTAATCTTCATGGTGACCTGTTCTTCCAATACGGTTCGCTATGTCACTGACAGCTTTTGGTGTTTATACAGTTAGTTGTTTCTCTCTCGTTGCATTGACAACAGAGCCTGTTATTTACCACTTTTTCACTTAACCTTGAATTGTTGATATTTCAGGAACATCACTAAAAGAATATTTCTCTTCAAATCTTTCACGGACCACATTTATTGATATTGTGCTTCCTCCACAAGGAAAATGTGCTGTTCAATTGAATATGGTATCATTAACTGACAAACACTACAGAGTGGGAGGGTCCATTGACCTTGCGCAGTCATCGTTGTACACGTTCGCGACAACTATGTGGTCAGAAGTTGGCGCGATAGCCAACGGCCAGATATGCGCGTGATTGTGCATAATGGTTGGTGGCAAGCATGTTGTGCCTCACTGTTCAGTCAACCCTTGTATCTCCTCCTTACTTGCACAGGCCACGCCAACCACCCTCTCTACTGCCCAGACCGCTCCACAGTTCATGTTCTCTGAGCCGTCCGTGACGACTTCCCCACTGTACTCGGCACCAAAGAGGACTCCTCTCTCTATTGGTTTGCGTGATGGTCACTGTCTCTCGCACTTGCATGCACCAATAGGAAGCCCCCTTTTCCTCCCATTGGACAAGGCCAGGCAGCAGTGGAGGTGATTCCCGGAGCATTTTTCAGTGGTGACCCAACCCTGGTATACTAACTATTCGAAAGAGCACCAATAAATTGTTGTTTTTCGGAAATATTAATATTTGTCTTAACTCCCTCTCCTTCCACCATCATCTCGGGATGGGCTACACCCGCTGCTCCGGCAAGGCCCACAGAAGACCCTAAAGAGGATGTCAGCGACCAAGCAGTACTCCACCCGAGAGTCCATTTTCTACTACCCCGACCGCAACACCCGGACCCCGAAGTCCCCACTCCGCTCCAACATCTCCAAGAGTCCCTACCCTTGAGTTTTCTAACTCCTTTCCTCGTCTTCCTCTCTCACCAACCACCCGACCCCCACCTCCACTTTCTCCTTTTAGCCCTGAGGGCTATCATTTGCATACCCTGGCCACCCCCCAACCCGCTTACGTTTTCTTTCCCATTTCCCTTCCCTTCCCCCACCCACAAGACCCACGAGGCCGGTGCCTAAAAATGTCGCCCGGAAACTGCACTTCGCCTAGACGCAACCAGTTACCCCCAAAGGCCCAAGCATTTTGTGCAGACTTTGAAATCACAGTGCAACACTGAACATTTAAAAATCTAAATGTTATAGTGAATTGTAAACAAGGAAACAATAACGGTAATCAAAAATGAAAAAAATCACCCAATCCTGATTAAAATTTTGTAAAAATGGCTGTAATTTCGTATGCTAGTATTTGAGAGCTAATAATCAAGGTTTCAAAAAATTTTATTTTAATATCAATTCTTCATTCTTTTGATACCAGTAATAATCAAGGGTATTGAATTTGACATACTTTAAAACAACCCAAAAGTATAACTATTGGCAAATAGTGGGAAATTGCTTTTAAATTATTGTCAACCTCAGTGGTCTTTGGGTAAAGTGCTAGCCTGGTGTTCCTGGGTTCATACCCAGCTGGGATCGACGGATTTTTCTTAAGTGACATAAATCTGTAGCACAACTTCCTTCAGAGGGAAAGTAAAGCTGTCGGCCCCATGTTGATTGTGGCTTGTAAATATAATCCTGAAAGGTATGTGAAAATACCTTCCCCTTCAAAATTGATAGGCCCTTTCGCTCTTGCTCATAAAAATTCTCGTGGGCTGATATAATCAGAAAGTGCACGTTAAATACCTCAAATAAATGAAAAATGAAAATGTAATTAAATCTCTAAACTCAGAAGTGTGTTTTCAGGAAGCCATGCGTAAGATGACTGAAGAAGACAAGCAGAAGATTGCACAACAGGTGGAGTATTTCCGTAGTGAGAAGCTCAAGTTTGACCGCGAGGTGGCCAAGTGGGACGACACAGGCAACGACATCATTGTGTTGGCTAAACACATGTGCATGATCATGATGGAGATGACAGACTTCACAAGGTAACAATCCCTCTCAAGGTTGCAGGATAACAAATTTGGATTTTTAGGGTTACGGAATCACAAATTTTGTTTCAACCCCTCAATAGAATGAATTTATTTTAGCATGTAAGTTCCATTCTATGCATATAATAATAGTTGTATAATGTTAATAAATTAGTTAGTGCCTAATGGCTTGGAAATGTATAATAGTACAGTGTAAAAACACTACAATTTAATGTAAAGTAATTGATAGTGAAGGAAGCCAACCTGAGAGAATAATTAAGTTAGGCCTGGATAGAAAAAAACACTTCTTTCTTCGTTTCTTCTTAAAACTATTTCACTTATACCTTGTTTTAAATTTTTGGAAATATTCCTTTATCATTTGAAGGGACACACATCTTTCTTTGTGTTTTTTCAATGTGAAGTGTTTTTCTATATAGTCATCCTAACCTAACTATTCTTTCCGGTGGTCTTCCTTCACTATTGATTACTTCGCAGGAACCCTGACAATTGATGGCTTACAGGGCTCTGGTAAAGCTATAATGGGCCTAGCAAGCCAGCAGTGGTCGTAAAACTTGCTCTTATAAATGGATGTAATTTTATCTTAGATTTATTTGTCATTCAACAGGAATGTTATTGCATGCATTTGTTCTGTAATGTCAAACCATAAATATTAAAATAATTACCTATATATATAAAAAAAAATTTAAATCAGGAAAGTTAATATTTTTGGCAGGAAAACTGGAAATTAATGATTAATTTTATTCCATAGTTTTGAGTGACCACTGTGTGGAAAGAAAGCTACTTCCTTTCACCTTTGCAAAAGAGAAATATTATGATTTAAGCATCTTTCATAAAATGGTATGATTTTATTTGTTTTGTATATCTTTCCATGTTGAATGAATTTCAGTTTACTTTTAAACTATAGTCAAATTTATGGGAACTTTAGTTTTTTTCTGGATAAAAAATAAGCTCATGACACAATTCAATAACGTTGAAACATTAGACCTATTAGTTTAAATTGCTTATGAAAATAACCAAACCTTTGATTGATCTCTTCCAGTAAATATTTCACTGCACTTTTCATTTATCAATTAACTTCCACTCCTACTAATATCCTCTACAGGCATAACATATTGTGTATCTAACCTTTCTAACTTTCTTTTGTTTAGTTTGCAGCTTTTACCTTCCCCATTTCCTTTCCCATGCACTAACTAATCTTTGATTTGGAGGGCACATGTGTTGTTGAATCAGTGGTCGTGTTTATCCCCCACCCAGAGGTCGGGGACCCTTGAAAACCACAATGGATGTGATTAACGCGGCCAAGAAGATATCAGAGGCGGGCACAAAACTGGACAAGCTGACGCGACAAATTGCGGACCAGTGCCCCGAGTCTTCCACCAAGAAGGACCTGTTGGCATACCTGCAGAGGATTGCCCTCTATTGCCACCAGATGAACATTACCTCTAAGGTGAAGGCCGATGTGCAGAACATCAGTGGAGAGCTCATCGTTTCTGGGGTGAGTTGAACTATTTATTTTAGTGGAATTTGTTTTTATAGGTCTCGGCCATAAACATGATCATTGATGCGCTGAGCTTGAGGCTATGTCTAACCAACGCTTGAGAGACTTTATTTTGAATCCCTGTGGGTTCAATAGTTTTAATTTCACACACACACTATATTAATTGTGTTTGAATTATCTTGTTTGTGACTTATCCTTGTATTTATTTGGGATTTTTTATTTTTATTCTTCAACTGTCTGTGAACTAGTCTACCAGACAAACTGCGGAACTCCAATGGTTGCTGTTGACCTTGTAGTCTGGCCAACATTATAAACTATATTTCTAAATAAGTCATTGTTAGGGACATGCCAAACTCGCATTTGTGATGATGCGAATTTTTACTTGAATTCTACTGTTTTCACATGAAGAACACAAATTTTAAGTTGTTTTTTTCTAAATAAACACAATTTATAACTAGGCAAATACCACATTATGCAATATAATTTTCAACCTGGTAACACTGGTGATAGCGCTATGCCAGGGCGGCTGTTTGTACAGATATTATCCATTTTTGTGGAGTTTAAAGGCATAAAACGGATCATAGGATATATGAGTATTTTCACAAATATTAAGCTTTTTTTATTTTTAGGTTAACATTAAAAATCATTATTTCTACCTATTCGTCTCATATTTACATAAATAATATCGCTTTCAGCTTATAATATCATTGCTTTTTGAGAAAAAAATAACACCACTTTTCCCCTAAAAATAACCTCACCTTTTGCATGTGTCTGGTCATTGTTAAGTGTTATTTGAAATATAATATAAGGTTAAATTTACTGATGAACTGTATTATTCCTGGTTTTTTAATATCCGTGCAGCTTCTCCCATTCATTAACCTGGATGGTTGAGTCTTTTGTACATTGAATGTTGTTGAGGTATAACAGATTTTCATTAACTACAGACTTAACTGATGTTGTCTTTTTTTCATTTGGTTCTTAGCTCTTTCCATTCAAACATTCTGTTAACTTGACTCCTTTCTTTCTCCTCTTGTATTTAACCTTGGCTGTTCTTTCTCCCTTATGTCAGAATTATCAACTGTGTCCAGACTGTTGCTATATCAGTTCAGTTAAATGCCTCCATCTAACTCTTTCATTCCACTCTTCTTCCTCCCTTACTCTTGTCCATTTTTCTTCCCTCACTCACACACTTGATGTTATTTTCTCCTCCCAGTTCTTTCTTGGTCTACCTTGCGATCTTTTTTCTACATATTTCATCTTAACCTTTGAAATTTAGAATCTGAATCTTGCTAAGACTCGTATTCGATTTGAAATTTTGAATCTAAATATTGTAAAATTCGGATTAGTTTTTAAATTTCAAATCCAAACAATTCTTGGATTCAAATTCGATGGGTTTGGCTCAAAATTTGTTCTATAATTGATTCATGCTTAACAAATTAATATTATCAGACCCTAAACCAGCTACATGGTAGAGTGAATAGAGAAACTAACTTGAGTTCCAGGTCATAAAGGAATCACGTGTGGCACAGTTGTTTGTCACAGCAAATATATTGTATTTTTAAAAAGTAGCAAGGCCCACCTTATGACCAAAATGGTTATCAACATTTTTATAAATAGTTTCTTATTGGAATGTATTAATATAACATAGTAAAATATTTAACAATGATTCAATATAAAACATTAACATAGTAAACCTAAAATAAATGGTTGGATTCGGATCGGAACGTATTTTTAAAATAAAATATTCAAGCCCATTTTTAAAAAAGGATGGGTTTCATTTAGGACTCGATTTGATAAAACAAACTTAACATGAGATTTGATTTGGATTCAACTTCCCCCTCACCCCTCAGACTCGACTCTAAATTTATTTTAGGCATGAGATTTGATTCAGATTCAGTTCGACTAAGTTAGCCAAGATTCAGATCTGATTTGAAACTGAATACTAAGAATTTGCACAGGCCTATATTTTTTTACTGTTCCATCCTCATTATGTGTTCATACTATTTCACCTTGCTTCCTCTACTATCCCATATACTCGCTGTATTCCAACTCTTGCTCGATCAACTTCATTGTTCATTCCTAATCTTGTTTCTCCTTATGACAGCTAGAATGTAGAGGAAACATACCAGCATTTGTTTGGAATATAACAGTGGGAAACTATTTAGGAAAAATAACTCTCGAAACAATTGACTGAGAATCAAAACACCTATCTCCCTGTCATCGACTAGCCAGTCGACCTTAGTAGTGTTGCTGTAGAGCTGGTATGTCAGACTTGCGTGTGGCCTGAGCCATAATTCTGTGCAGCTCTCAGACCTTTTTGAACAGATACACCATCTAAGATTATGACATTTGGAAATTGGGCATTATTTGAGGAAGTCTAGTGAGGTTGGTGTACCAAACTTTAGCTCTTTACTCATTGCAGATTGATTCCCAAAAATTGTTAAATTTCCATATCATATATGTTTTCAATAGCATATCTTTCTTTGTGTTTTGTGTGTTTTCAATGTTTCTCTTCAAATAATAAAGGAATATTTCAGAAAATTTAAAACATTGTGTAAATGTAGACGTGTGAGGTGTAATAGTGCAATAATTTAAGAAGGAAAGAAGAGAATAAATGAAGAGAAAAGTGTGGTTTTTTATCTAGACCTAACCTATTCTTTCAGGTTGGCTTCCTTCACTATCAATTACTTTACATTATTGTACAGTGTTTCTACACTGTCTTACCATACATATCAAATACATGTGATGTTTGGCAGCACATAAGTGTGAGAACAGTTGTTTTCGCTTATAAAAAGCAACAAACACCCAAGAGATCACGGTAGATCACAGATTATAGACACGCATTTGTCATCACTTGGGATGGTTACCAAAGCCTAACACTCACACCCTTGCTGCGAATAAAAATCTCAATTTTCTGTGGCAAAATATAATGTTGGTCCTTAAAGTTTTATTTAAGTTTCTGTTTATAATAATAAGTTTCTTTTTTTAACTTAAATATGGTAACAATATTATATATTTTTTGAAACGTGGCTCCCTCTATATACTTTCAATTTTTGATGTGATCACCAAAGTGGATTTGGATGCAAGTTAAATACACACATAAGTTTCTACATTTTCTAAACATAATACAATTACAAAAATACAATATTGGTTAAAATTAAAAGGGGTATCCAGTGCACTGTGACAGAACTTGTCTTTAAAGACGTATTTGGAAGAGTTTTTGTGTTTTTGGTTACAATGCACTGGTAGCAACTGGTTTTGTGAAGGTAGGAAGGTCATCTATTTTAAATTAAGGCCCAGTGGGAGTCTGTTATGTACTGATAAGCAAGTTCTCCTAGTCAGAGGTGTTGATACTGTTAGGAAATGACTTTACCACTTTTGTTTTTGAATACTATTGAAAATGTGCCACTTTTTTTCTATCTTAATCTTCAATTTGTTTACAACCCCACATCCTGACCATAGAAAACACTATGTGTAGGTAGTAAATTTTCTCTGTAAAATATAATTTCAACCTACCTATCAACCCGATGGATTTTTTTCTAAGCTAAATATGGAGATAATATGAGCCGAGAGCGTTTTTTGTTTTGGGTCAAATTATAAGAAACTTAATGTTTAATAGCACTTACACACACACAACATAAGCAAATTTCCTACTTAAAAAAAATTGTAAAGAAATTCTAAATCATAAACAATATTATAAAACTCAGTTAATTCACCACACAACTTCTAGTAACAAAATATCATTGAAAAATCAATAGAATCGAATGATCAAAGCTCTGGATGTATTAAATATTCACAGCACAACTTGATATTTGGACAAACCAAAACCATAATAATATGAGAACTTTACATATTGGTAAACAAACATTTTCAAATAAAGTTCCTTGTATTAATGAAACTAGCAGTTCAGACGCCTTAGATTTTCCCCGGTGTTGATTTAACGTATTTATTAATATGCATTATGCATTTACAAGTACTACCGTTTTCTTTTTTAAGTTACCAACCTAATTCTTTTAAATGAGTAATAATGGTTTAATATCTTGATTTAAAAAAACAACTCTTTGAACTTCTTTTAATGAAACAATCAAAAGTAAATTGTCACCGATCTCAACTGCGTATGAGCAGATTGTCAAACATCTCGACTGTGCTTGAGCAGATCGTCAAACATATCTACTGTGTAAGAAACATTTTAGCGTTGAGAATATTTTTTTTGTGTACAATATTTATAATGTTTTAAACAAACCACCTGAGCTAAACCCAACCTTTTATGTGTGAGTAAATACAAATTTCCGAGCTTAACCTAACCTTTAATGTGTGAATAAATAAAACATCATACTAATTATTTATAATAGAATTAAGAGAATTTTCTAAGAATTTTTAAAAGATTTATAATTTTTTCACAACATTTGTTTTGTAATAATGTGGTTGTGTGGTATAAGTTCTAGAAAACACTAAATTTCTCGTAATTTTACAGGGAAAAAAAAATCTCGTCTTTGGCTAACACTATAGCCCTAAATATGTAATGAATCTTTGTCTAGTTTGGATTCACATTTTGTGGGCTTATAGGTAGAGATAGGGTAAATTCACTTTTGCGAAAAACGCGAAAAGAAAAAAAAGGGTTGAAAATAGGGTATTTATAAGTTTTCTTTGCGTTTCATGGCATTTGAAAGTGTTTAAAGCGATTTTTATTTCGCGAATTAACGCGAAAAACGTGATTTTGAGAGTATTTTAGCTAAATTATTCTATTTAGCGAAATAGACGCGAATTCCCTGAAAATGCTGTGCATTTAAATAAAATGCTGAGAATTTCTATAAAACGATGTTTTTCAGCGGAAATAAGTGATTAAAAAATCATTGAGTTTCACTCGTCTGTGTGCTTCAGCTCGGGTTTTACTTGCATCCTGTGCCTTCCACAGCCCATCCGGCTAATCGCCACATTCCGTTAGTCGTTGCTTTTATCATAAATCCTTTGTATAGGCCCTAAAAACATTGACGAAAGACATTTTTACCTATTTTGCTACAAAATGCTAAATTATGCCACAAAACGCTACATTTCCAATAATTAATGCTAAAAAAAACTGAAAATTGATGCTATTTTACCCTATCTCTACTTATAGGTCACCATCCACATCCATTTAAGTGGTAAACTAATAATCTGAGGTCTGGCTAAGTTTGCCCTAGATTATGTTATGATATGTCAAATAACTACATCTAATAATAATTGAATTCTTGATTCATGTTCAAGATTCAGTGCACCAAAAGTATTTTGAGGGCCTATTGAGATTTTTTCACAATGTCTTACTGGTTACAATAATCATGAATAGATGCCTAATGGTTAATAAATATATTAAGATGGTGTAAAAACTCTATAGACCCCATCACTTAAGTCGCATTATTTTACAATGCTTTTACACCTCTTTTTTTTTATTAGCAGCTCTTGGATTATTATAGCAGTATTTAGGATTTAAAGGGTGGGAAACACAAAGGATAGTTTCACTGCTGACGAAAGGGTCAAAATTCATATTTGGAAGAAAGTACAGGAAAAAAAGATAAGAACAATTAAAAGGGAGATATGTTGAAACTTATATTGAGGGATTGAGCAGTCTGTAATATTTATCTTGAAGAGAAAACCATTACTTCTTAGTCCATTGGCAGCAGTGTAAAGTATGAACTGTGTTCCTCCTTTCATTGTAAAAGTATTACATTATTGTATTTGTTCCTTTCATTTGTTTTATCCCTCTTTTCTGGGTTTTTTTCCCTGGTATAGCAAAATATACCTCAACAAGTTAAAAGAGGTTTTCCTTAAAATAAATATTTAAAAATCTGTTTTTGGTTTTCCAGCTGGACAGTGCAACCTCTCTAATTCAAGCTGCGAAGAACTTGATGAATGCTGTAGTCCTTACAGTGAAAGCTTCTTATGTAGCTTCTACAAAATATCCACGACAAGGCGCTATTGCAGTGAGTAACCATTTTTCATTTTATCCATCACTTATTTTAATGGTGTTTGTGACTTCAAGGTTTACTTTTCTCCCCCACAACAGTTTTTTTTCCAAGCATTTGTTTGCATGCTAAGAATGTCAATATTTTCTATAAAAAAAATGTTTTAAGCACTTTAACTACAATGCTACACAAGAAGCCTTTATGCACTTGGCACTTAATAATGAAGTCCATAAATTCACTAAAACGATATGCACTTATTTATGTCGGGATCACGCTCAACTTAACTTAACATAACAACTCGAGCCAAATATCTGCATTCTAGAGTGCCTATATATTTAGATCTGTTATTTGTACTATTTGTAAAGTGATGATCTCTGAATGTTTACAGTTTTCTATCGATATAATAAATAACTATTATTAAACTTTTTTAATAAATTTAGCTTTTCCTACTTTATAATATAAGGAACATACTTTGATGGAACAGCTAATTGGATTAATTGGTACAACTTCTTTGATCAAATTGAACAATATAAATTAAAAAACAACAATAAGATAATTTATTCAAAGAGAAACTATTATATCAAGGAATTAGGTCAATTAAAACAGGCATAATAACATTTCTAAAAAATCATCATAGAGATTGTTAAGTAATAAAATTAAACCAATTAATTTGTATAAAACAAGTAAAAAATGTAATTCTGTTCGACAAACTATTAAGCAGTAGCAGAATATAGGATTAACTGGTAAGCAATGAAAAATTTAAATTGGCAAATTGACTAGATTATAGTTATTAAAATTTAATTAAAGACTCTATGAAATTTTGAATACCTGAGATAAAGACACTAGGTTAATGAAGGTCTTGACTTAACAAAATTAATAGGCAAACCATCATGGCAATAATAATGAACTTAATAATGGAATGATTAATTATAACAAGTTTTTAGCATTAAATCCTTACTCATTTATTAATTTTGTGGAATTATGTTGTTTGTTATGTCTTAACTTTCATTTTATTATGTTTCATGTTGAATTTATACTGTTAATAGTTTTTTACATGTGTAAGTTTCACAAATATATAATATAGTTTAGCAAGGTCAGAAATTTAACGTAAATAATAACCAGACACATAGCTACCAAAATATATACAATTAGAAGGATAAAACTAACATAGAGCTGGAAAACATGTATATATGAATCCCTATCAATACATAGATACAATAAATAATATAGAAATCACAGAATATATTGGACTACAGAATAAAATAATAGGTATGAAATAAAGTTCATTAAGCAGATTATAATATTTCATTTAGTAAATACTACAGTTGTTCGGAAAGTAAGGGTTGATTTACCATGACAGCCGTGTTATGGGTGTGGGCGATAGAGGGCTTGATTACAAAGTTACTCCTAAGTTTTCAGAGCTCTGTGATTATTTACGGTTGTGTAAGAAAACACAATAAAACACATAATTATTTAATTTACGGGGGTACATCAGTCTCCTTCTTCTGCAGAACAGAGTAAAACACAGACTGGACTATGGATTCACACGTTCACAAAAAAACAAGCGCAGAACAGAAACAGGGTCACGTGACAAGTTCTAAGCCAATTAAAAGATTTCCACCTCATCAGCCGAACTGCTCCGCTAAAGTTTGATTGATGTACCCGGAAAATTACATATTATGTATTCTGTTTGTTTTAATTGTGAACTTCTGAGGCCTACAATTTTCTGTTAAGTGTGTTTAATTTTGTGTGTATGTGTTAGTGTCTAAAAGATGTAATTCTGAAAATAAGACAGAAGGTGTGAAAAGAATGAACGAGGCAAGACACCCAAGAAAGGTGTTGGAAGGGGGAATTAAGGATGGAAAGCACGAGAGATGGAAATATATTACTTTTAAAGAGGGTATGAAAACATTCCTGGTGTGGTTGACTATGATATTCTATGAGCCAGTGCAACTTTTCTACAAAAGGGGGAACTCCCCATCCTCTCAGTTGATCTGCACCCTTGTCGGTCATCATTTTGCAAATACGTCTTATATTTTTTTTCAACTAATAATTTAGAAGCACTTGAGGAGTGTGCCTTTCACAGAATTAGATAAAATACTGACTATTGTATTTCTAAAATGGAGATGTATTGCATGTATTTAATTACCTTGTGTGTGTGTGTGTGTGTGTGTGTGTGCGTGCGTGCGTGCGTGCGTGCGTGCATGCGTGCTTGTGTGTGGTTGTTCCCTATTTATATATATTTTATTTTTTTGTATTGTAGGATGTTTCTGAGTCTGGTTTTGAGAACCGCGATGCCACAACATACTTTTATTTTCCCATCAGTACAACATTCGCTCTCTTTTTCGGCGTGCACCTGGTATTTTTTTTATTTTTTTTTCTGACAGAATTCAAATTTTCGCATGAACAGAGCAACTCACATTGCCCGGCCATCCATGTGCTTGTTGTGTCTCTGTTCATTGTAAGGTTGCAGTAGATGTAAACATGTCTTTACAACAACTCTGGTCCTGATACCTGAAAAAACATTAACCAACCAAGAGTTGATAACACTGACACATTACTACAACCTTGGGTTGAACTGGTTTTAGTTTCTATAACATGTTCCAATAATTAATTTTATGTTACTGTCTTAGTTGCATCTTATGTTGTAAATCATGACAATTTATTCGTTAAGAAAAGGGATGACCTTAAATTAATTTGATACAATTTTTTTTTTTTAATTCATCTTGATATTTTAGGTATTTTAGGTCATAATGTTTAGTTTTTAGTAATTTATTTGAACTAGCTAATTTCACTGTTTATTGTAATGTCGGTGAGCTGGCGGTCTAGGAGTAAGGTGTCGGACTTCTGTGCTGGCGTCCGGGGTTCAATCCTCGGTCCCGGCACAGATTTATCTGATTGCCAAACCCTTCCTTCACCTCTGACAAGACGTGTATTAATCACAACTAGTGAATGTGAGGAATGCCAGGCCTCTACCGTGGTTCGGATTCCACGTTAAACTGTAGGTCCTCCATTTCATCTCACAATCACCCTACCATTGCACATTAGCGTAAGTGCGTATAACCCGAACGGGTAGTAAGACGCGGTGCTAATAATAATGTTGTAATGTCATATATCTTCAGGCATAAGAGGCATATATGATATTAAATTGTTTGCATATTCTGGAATTTCAGTGAGGCTTTTTAAAATTATTTTTTAAGGAAGATATTATAAAGTAGGCCTACTTTAAAATTTCTATGAGAAAAGTTTAAAATTGTACATTTTGTTAACTAAGATTTGATGGTTTAGCTATTGTTGAAACACTTAAAGCATTCATATACTCTGTCTACGTTAGGAGAGATGGTGACAGCATGCAGAGGATATTTTTTGTGAAAATTGGCTAAAAATAACTAATGTCGACCAATTCTAAGATTATTATTGAAAATATGATATTACTAATAAAATAAAGATTATTTCTGAATAGGTTGACACTAGATTACTTTCAGTCGATGTTTGCTAAAGAACCCTGTCACACACCACCTCTCCTATTATATGTGGGGCATAAAAACAACATAGTTCATATTCTATAAACATAAAGTTGAGTGAGTCAAACTTATTTTTAAATCAAATAAAAATGGGCCAGTGTTTTATGTACGGCATATTAAATTTGAACTTGACAGTAAATAATTTTTTTACACAGTTTAATTTAAAATTGAGAGCAACTATTATTTATAAGTAAATTATAATAATTATTATACATTTTTATATTTTTGTCTGTTTTTTATTTCACTCTTTAATAAATATTGAACAGTAAAAATACAAAGTAATACAGTACACTTAAAAGATAGTACAAAATAAATGGAATGGAAGTTATCAAATCGAAAGAAACTAATTAAATCTTTTTAAAAAAAGCACATATTCTGTAAATTATAGCTTCCCTCTACACTATTATGAGACTTATAAGTAAAAACTCACCTTTTTCTATGTTAAAATATAACTTCTTATTGATTTCCATTTTAATGCAACCAATTATTAGGAAATTAAACAATTTCTTACATTATTGTGAATTTTTCAACAACTTTAAATAAACAATTATTTAATTTTAATAGATTAGAATAGACCTGAAAGAGGGATAGGGTGTAATGAGGTATATTGTATATAACTAGCTCAAGATAGGGATAGGATGTAATGAGGTATATTGTATATAACTAGCTCAAAATAGGGATAGGATGTAATTGGAGAGACTGGATAAAGCTAGGTCAAAATAGGGATAGGGTATAACGAGGTGGACTGGATGGAGCTAGCTCAAGATAGGGATAGGGTGTAATGAGGTGGACTGTATAGAATTAGCTCAAGATAGGGATAGGGTGTAATGAAGTGGATTGGATATAACTAGCTTAAGATAGGGATTGGCTGAAATGAGGTGGACTTAATAAAACTAACTCAAGATAGGGATAGGCTGAAATGAAATGGACTGGATAGAACTAGCTCAAGATAGGGATAGGCTGAAATGAGGTGGACTTAATAGAACTAACTTAAGATAGGGATAGGATGTAATTGGAGAGGCTGGATATAACTAGCTCAAGATAGGGATAGGGTATAACGAGGTGGACTGGATGGAGCTAGCTCAAGATAGGGATAGGGTGTAATGAGGTGGACTGTATAGTCTCAAGATAGGGATAGGGTGTAATGAAGTGGACTGGATAGAACTAGCTCAAGATAGGGATAGGGTGTAATGAGGTGGACTTAATAGAACTAACTTAAGATAGGGATAGGTGGCATACTTTTTTAATTACAGCAGTGAACTTTTGAGTTCTAAGTGCCATAGAGTAATTAAGTAAGTAATAATTATTGAGAGGGTAAATAAATTAAAGAAAACACACAAGCACTTGGCAGAAAGATGAAAAAAGAGTTGGTTTGGCCATTCAAGCATGCTCATGCTTAGCTAACTGATTGTTAAAATAAAAAAAGTTGTTTATTCAGAATTGTTGATCATGTATAAATCATCAATCATTATGAACTGTTTCCAACCTGTGTCCAGATCAATTTTATAAAATGCTCCTGTCTTTCTGTCCCACTGTTCTCCCACTCACATATTGCACCCATCTCTTTCTCGAGGTCCATTCTCATTATATTATGTTTAGATGAACTTAATAAATCTTTTAATTCCTAGATATATTTTCTAACCACTCTTTAAACAAAAAATTAAAACATTGCATCTCATTGTTCTTAATGAAGACTCCATAAGCTTTTTGTGTCTCTCATTAGACAATTTCTTATGTACCAATTTTATAACTGATATTAATTTTTAACTCGAACCTCATTACCCTCTATTTATTTTTTAATCCATCTTAAAATGCATGCTTTATTTTATGTTGTATTCTTCTGCCATTTAATATCTCACTACACAATGGGAAACAAGCGATACTAAATATCCCTTGCAATTGTCATGATATTTTAGATGTAGACATTAAATTATCATGTTAGTACATCTAAATCTAATTATTTGTTGTTTTTTTCTTTTTACACTCTACTTGAAAGCAAAAGCAAAAAGAGGTAAGTTTGCTACAGATATTGTCTGATTTTCTTTTGAGTACTCCTTACACAGATTTCTCTTAATACTTTAGATAGATAGTTTTATGTCATGGCATTTTGTGCATGAACATAATTATTGTGTTGTGACTTTTATTCTAAGACAAATAAAAATTTATAGTAGCTGGACATTGGATTAGCAAACCCAAAAACTAATTTGCATGGAAATTGTCGATTATTTGCAATTTTTTTTAAACTCGCCTATTTATTCAAAAAATTACATGAATGCCATTAATAAATCTAATGATAAATATCATTTTAGAAAACATTCTACAGTAGTTTAAAGTAAGGAGTGGTAGTAATTAAAGTTAATATTGTGATTGTGTCCCAGGTAAAAATCATAGTAAAAAACTGATTTATATATATATATACATATACATAAATCAGTTTTTTTACTATGATAGTTTTTTACTATGATATTTAATTTTATAATAGTTTTTTTTAATGTTAGTAATTTGTGAAAGTGCATTGGGGTTATCAATTTTGGTTTCAATAATTCATACTCATGGTACGATATGGATTATTTACAATATTTTAATGTATTGAGAAGTGAAAATTATCTCTAGTAGGCTCAAAGTATTGGCACTCATGAACCAGCTTATGTGCGCTTGTCTGTAAGGGCTAGGGCTCTTTAAGATATTTGTTAAAATCAAGAGCCAGGCGTACAGGGGATTTAGAGCATTGAATTTATTATATATATATATATATAAAGCCGAAAGAAGATATATTTGGAAAAGAAAACCCACTTCCAGATGAGATAGAAAACTAAAATTTGGCAGGAAGGCAGAGGGACCACTCCATATAATCATAAATGTCTGAAAACCTTAAATTTTTAAATGAGACTCCAGGAAATATGGGGGAGGGGGTGGGGTTAAAGAGAAATTAACTACTAAGTACTGCAGAAAATCTCAATTTGGTAGGCAGCTAGAAGAACAACTTGAGATAACCATATTTGTCTTTAAAATTTGAAATTTCTAAGTAGGATTTATTTTAATAGTGGAGGTGGGTTACACTTTCCAAAACTAATAGAAACAATTACTCTTATACTCGCTTCGGTGGCAGCATAGTTTAAGGCACTACTTTCTCAATAGACTAGAC
Source organism: Timema bartmani (assembly GCA_902151455.1). NCBI lineage: Eukaryota > Metazoa > Arthropoda > Insecta > Phasmatodea > Timematidae > Timema > Timema bartmani. Next base: position 214,972 of record CABFWB010000373.1, on the reverse strand, counting down.
TGATGATGAGATCGTGGTTCAATCCTGGTCAGGTGTACTGAAGGTGGTTTTCCCTTAATAGTTTCCCATTCTCTCTTTTCACACAAAGGTGAATACACTTCATCTAAATTAAACCTTCATAATCCCTAAAACCATTAGCTTAATTAGCACATAAGTGTATAACCCGAGCGGATAGTAAGATGTGGTGCTAAAAGAAGAAGAAGAAATGCGGAGATAAATCTTTCTTGGAGAGAAGGGGGAGCTGTACAGGAATCATACCAATAGCCGAGAATGTGAAGGCGGAGATGACTCTGCACACACACACACACACACACACACACACTCTCTCTTAATGACATAAAGTGAGTTTTCTGAAGTGAAAACTAGTTGAGCTGTGTGTTTAACACTCATGATTTGAGACCCCAGATTTATTTGTATTTGAGATATGCTGTCATGTTATTATTAATGTGTATAAAATTATGTTAGGTTTTTTTTAAACATTACTATTTAGATCTTTGAAGTGTTATGCAACCTAACTGGATATTTTAATTTACTTATTTTCGCTATAATAAATATGTAGTATGGTTATTGCACAGGTAAATAAAGTAAAACTGCAGCGTATTCCAAACTTTTGAATCATTTTGATTGTTTGAAAGAGTTTGATGACTGATGTCAAGTTTCTTTCAGTCTCCTATTGTGGTGTGGAAGATGAAGGCACCAGAGAAGAAACCGTTGGTGAGACCGGAGAAGCCCGAGGAGGTTAGGGCCAAAGTACGAAAGGGTTCGCAGAAGAAGGTGCAGAATCCCATCAAGGCACTCAGCGAGTTTCAGAGCCCCACCGAATCAATATAAACTAAATCAGGAAGTCACTCGACCCAACATATCTCACTCAAATCAGGGTGGCCCTGTTTGAGGAGTCGAGTTCATCGAATAGCCATGGCTGGACCTATCTGGCTTCTGTCATTTCGTATGTTTTGTACTTTCAGTGACTTTATGAAGTCAATCTTATTTTTCACACTTGCAGGATTACTCATTCAAATAATATCACAAGTGATTATCCAAATACTTGTAATAAATTTTAAGTTGACAATTTTTTATTTATTTTTTTAAGTGTAAACAACATATCTTAAAAATTTATTTTCAGGATGAAATTTTATATGAAAATCCTACGGCTGGTTTTAAAAATAAATATTTAATGTTTACCGCGGCATGTTTACACAAAGCGGCCAGATTGATCCAGCTACCATTTGTTCACCGACAATCTAATGAATGTACCTTCATTTTCATGTATTCTGCCACGAACTTGTAGAAAAATTCATTAGTCTGGAAGTGTACATTTGCTTCCCTATTTTATATTCAAACACTGTTTTATTTTCTTGACAATAATTAAAGAAAATACCCAACCAATTAATTTCTTAGTTTCAAATCTGGATGAAAATAGTCTTCTTTATGAATTTCTTTTATAAGATGTATTAAAACAATGTGAACCTGTTTTATTATTGAAGCATTAAAGGAAATTTTTAACAGGAGATAGGATGATTATTTTTTTCCGACACCGTTATGGGGGTGTAGACTGAAAATAATTTTGAGATATTCATAAGTTTCTTCTGTCTTTTTGATTGGAGGAGTCTTTGTTCCCTAGTAATAATAAAGAAAAGTAAGACTTAATATTTGCATTTTATTTTCTCTGTTTGATTTTGTTGGGCCTAATCACTTAACTTATGTATGTCGAACATAGCTATACATAAAGGCTAATATTTCACTATTCATAGTTGGCATTTGCCAATTTACAGCAAACAAGACTTAATTGACAAGTTGCTTTTGCCTAAAAGGAGCCTTTGCTTTTCTTTACTTATATCTTTTAAGCTCTCATTGTTTACCCATACATTTTTGTGCTATTGTGTATAAACACGCACACTATTTATAAATGAAAACGTGTATAATGGTAAATTTATTATTTGTTTTAGTATTGTATATACAGAAAATTGTATTGTGCTTAGTGTTACAAAAAGTAAATGATTTAAATTTATTTCTTCTATTGTGTTTAGAAGATGTCATATACTGACAGTAGTTGAAGCTTTTGTGTTACCATTTGGATACATTTCCATTCAAGTAAACAAGTAAACCCCTTTTGAAAAACAAATAGTAAGCTATAAAAACAAAAATATTTTATGGATTAACAAATGTAAAAGGTTTAAAATTTGTGCCAAAAAATATATTGTGGGTAAACTTGTGTCAATACATTTTTAAAATGTGTACGTATTTCACCTTTGGCCCTTGTACCCTTGAATAATTCCAGTCACTATTTCCATATCAATAAACATAACTTTTATGGTTTGTTTGTTTTAGTATAATATACAAGTATTATTTTAGTATTTCAAACACATTTCTTGGGGTCCAATTTTTAATTACTTTAATATAGTAGGTCTTATTAGTGTATTATGGTCGATATTAATTTTTTTTTATTTTATAATGTCTTGTTTCTTAGTGGAAACTATAAGATGTTTGTGTATGGCTGTTACAGGAAAAAATAATTGGCAAACCTTAAAATGAACTGCCAAATCTTTGTGGATATATAACAAAATAGCCACACAAATGTTAGTTGTTGCTTTATTTCAATAGGGATTGTGGGAGAAATATATTTGGACATTAGATCAAACTAAACATTTGTGTTTTACTCTCTTCTGCTAAAGAAGGGGACTGATGTACCCTGAAAATTTCATAATTAAATATTTTATCATGTTTTTAATTGTGAACTTTGAGGCCTACAGTTTTCTGTTTTAAGTGTGTAGGCCTTGCTCTTCTTTCTTCTTTTCAATATTTAATTTAAAATATCCATTTGGTGCCATTTTTCCTATGGACGTAACATAAAAGTGTTTAATATTAACCAATTTATATATGACTACAACCACCTCCAGCAGATACTTGTTTGAATCTCGATTGGATCAATACAAAGTCTAGTTTTCTAATTGAGTGAATAATCAGGCTACCCCATAAATCTCCATTATGTGTTAATAATTATTATTCCTATGTTTGAACTTGTGTAAACTATTAGAAAGTAAAGTAAATCTTATTAGTCATTGATCCTAACTTAGTGTGTCCAACAGAAAGTCTATGGGCCAGTTTCATAGTCAGATTTAGTACGCCTCAAGTGCGGCGCTATACTAAATACAAGACGTCACCTACCTGAAATTGAATGGAATGGGCCAGTTTCATATGCGAAACTGGCCCATTCCATTTTGGTCTAGGTAGGTGTCGTCCTGTGTTTAGTATCGACTCGCACTTTAGGTGTACTAAGTCTGACTATGAAACTGGCCCTATGATTCACAGTATTTTATTTATTCACGGGGTTGTTTTTGCTATACCCACAACGTCTAGTGTTTTTTCCTGTTTTTATCAAAGTGGGTTTTCAGATTGTGTGCCTAATCTATACACTATCCACCTCACACTATTTCTCTTCATGTGGTGTGGATTCCATTAAGTAGTAATCAAGTAATTTAACAAGATATTGTAAAATTAGTTTGTTTTTTTAATATTCAATCACACTGTGACATGTAGATAAAATGAAATGAATTGGGGTGTGCAAATAGTGTTTGATAGTTAATACCATATAAATAGTTTTTAATCAACAGAGTGTAGTGAATGAGCAAATAAATAAGAAACTATAAATTTAAACTTAGTCAAATAATTAAGAAGGCATGCCAACACTATAATTTAAAACTGATTATATAAGTTACTTTGGTAAATTTAAAACTCATTTTGAATGAGAAAAGTAGTCGAATACAAACATGAACAGCTGCCAAATTACAAATAAAATCATCATCAACTGTTTCCAGCCTGTGGCTGGGTCAGTCTAGTAAAATGTCTCCATCTTACTCTATTCTTCCACCACTCTTCCTCCTTTAATTCCTTCCATTCTTCTGCTCTCACTGGAACACTTTTTGTTATCTGTTCCTTCCATCTCTTTCTTGGTCTCCTTTGCGGTCTTTTCCCTACATACTTAATTTCTGACATTTACTACGGCATTCTCTCTTTTTCCATTCTCATTACATGCCCATACCATCTCAGAAATCAAATGCAAAGCATAAATTAGTTCTGTTTGTGTCTAAAGGCGTGTCATATTTAGGTTCCTAAAATTCTGCCAAGAGCATTAATCTTTCATTTCCTTTTTTATGTGATTAATTAATTTTCTTTAGATCACACTACTGCCCAAACACAAATAATTTTAGATAACTATTGTTTAGTAAATATTATTAATAATTTACCTTTTTCTTTTGTTCACAATGTACTGGATAGTTAAATTAATAGGGGTTGTGAATTTTCGACTTGGCTTTGAAAAAAATCCAGCTTTGACAAAAATGAAGCTTAGCGAATAAAAATATTGACAGCCCAAATACCCATTTTATGGTCAATTATTACCATTCTGAGCTGTTATTTACATTTAAAATCAAAATTAATTTGGAAAACATGAAGTAATCTAATTGCATGTTGTGGTAACAACTTTATTTATCAGAATAAAACAAAAATTCCCAAAAAAAATTCAATAACACATTGTCCAAATAATTTTAGTGCTTAAAGTTATATAGATAACTACAATATACTTTTTTTAAATCATAAAACAACTAACCAAAAATATTCAAACTTATATTCAGCTTTGAGAATATTTCCTATAAATTTGATTTGAATTTACTTTAGATTTGAAAAATTAGACTTCGCACACCCCTAGTTATATATAAGGGGATAACCAATCATGTGCATATTTTCATTCTCTTGGGTAGAATTAAAATAATTTTAAAAATATATAATTACATTTCAAATATTATTTCCATCTTACTAAAACAACGCTTGTTAAATTAAGGGAATAACAGACTATATTATAATATAAGGTCATTCAGACTTCCATTGCGATAAATCAAAAAGTTAACAGTCAATTAGAGATTAAAATTAAAACTTAAATAAAAACCACTACCCTATTTGGTTGGAAATATTCCTCACATATTCAGGAAATAGCTATAGGTTTCTGGCGAGGATCTAAAGGTATTAAAATCTACTGAATCATATATGACAAGTGATCCCAATCTTTTCTTGGTATCAACTTTAAATGTTCCCCTGCTGGTGAAAACCAGGGGAACAAGGCATAGTAACTAAAAGTCTGAGAATAGTCCTTTATGTGGCTCTCCTGTTGTGCCGGTTCTAATGAGTCTTGATCTTTATATTGGACTGTAATGTCAGATACATCTGGCCAATATGAAACAGTACTTGTTCAGTTTGAATCATTAGCTCTGGTTCTTCCGACACTTGATTCGATGGTTCGGCAGCAAGGAAGTTGTCATTAACCAGCTTGACAAGATTACCCTTTCCATGCCTCCAATTCTCCCTAACATCCTCAATCCACCTCCCCCTTTGTACATCTGGCCTAAACCACCTCATCTACCTGTATGTTGCACATTAATTTGAGGTTTTCGAGGAATCAGGATCCCTTTAATAGTGTGGTTGATATAGCCATTTATTTAAATTTAAATCTGTTTGGATAGATATTTAATGTTTTAAGTAAAAGTTTGTAAAAACATGTTTTGCGAACTTTTGATGTGATCAAATGTTAAATATTTGACGCAAGTTTATGTGATTTACCAAGATGATGTGTTCAGACTATTTCACTGTGGTTTGTCTTCTAAAATTTGCACACTCCTATATGATTAAGACTTGAAATGTTGTGCAGCTATTGTAGTATTCTAAATGCAAATGAGTTTGATAAAGTAATATACTTTTATTATCATCATTCGTTGTTTTGAACTTTTACAACATGATCATATCTGTATTGCGTATTGATTTAGGTATGTATTGTTTCTATAAAAACTTACTATTACTTCTAATAACTTAAATTAATTGTGCGCGTTTAAAGCATTTAGGTTGTGTATGGGAGGGGGGGGAAGTAATTTAAATAATATCCATTGTTTCATTAACAGTATTTGCATTTAAAATGATATATTTAGCATTTTTATTGCTGGAAGATTATTGATAGTTACTTTAGAATTAAATATGTGTTGCTATAGTCAATTCATTGTTTTAATTACTACACTTTAATACTGACTTAATTTGGTTGATTGGCTATGATTATTTAACGTGTCTAGCAAAAGTTCTTTTACATTTGATGTAATTTTATAAAGCTTTATTTACTTTTCTTTTTTGTTTATATTTGGAACAAAAATGTATAAGAGTGCATTTGCTTCTAGACATTTTATCTCTAAGGTAAACTTTTAATATTTGCTATAGCAATGTTACCACATAGTTATTTTATTATTGTTTGAGAATTAAAAGTATATTTGTATTTGGGTTGGAAGTATTTTACAGTATAAAAAAGAAATTACCACCCCACATATCATTGCTCTGAAATGAATGTGATTGTGAAGCTTTCGGGTTTGGGCGTTGTCGTTGAAATAAGATAAAAACTGAATCTGGAAATATAGTACTGTCAAACATTTTGTAATAAATAAATTACTTCATATTAATATTCTTTTCCTTTCAAAAAAAAGTTTCTAAAATATATGTTTTTATCCCACTTCTACCTCTAGTAATATTGATTAAGAAGCCTTGAAAGGTTTCAAAGAGAATAAAAAGAAAAGATCAATTTACTATAAGATTTGTAATGATTTGTCTTGTTCTTTGTGCAGTCATAATTGAATGACTTAAGGTAGGTGCACACTATGGTGTGTCAGCATCTCTTTATTTCTACACACTGCCTCTAAAAATATTCCCAACACTAGTTTTTTACCCAGCTTTAAACAAAATAATGTAGAACTGAGTCATTCTGATGCAATACCAAAAAATGTGCACCAACATAAAATCATACATGCCAATATGATGCGATACAGGCAGGTGTGCACAAACTTTTATTGTATTTTAGGTGAAGAGTATGTTTTCTATGTTATAGTTCCAGTGAGGAGGACTGTTAGGAACAAGTTTTTATATATCTGATAAATAAACAACACAAGTAGAAGATTTGTCTGAAGGTCAGATACTGGTATTTTGTTTTGATGACGAGACCGAGTTGATTCCTTTCCTTGCACAAAGTAGGTTGTGACAACCACTAAATACCCATACTTTCTATTTGTATTTCTCTATAATGTAGTTCCTCCAATGTGTAAAATTGTGTACCTTAAAAATCAAAAGAACCTTTCTTTTAGCAGGGTAACCATAGTAAGGGAAAATTTGGAAATGTCAGGGAGTCTATAACTAAATCAGGAAAAATTGAAGATTTGACTGTTTAGGGAAGAGAAATGTTTCGATCACAGTTTATTCAGACACTTTTTTTACACGAGCTAAAGGCTGATTTATACATATTAAGTGATTAAGTAATCAACTAAATTTTAACTAAATTGTAATTTAAATTTAAGTAGTCAAGCATTTACACCTTGGCAAGTGTATTTAGTATATTACTTTGCGATGGACGGCCAAGGACGTGTTAAGCTCTTAAATTCTGTGTTTGGATATATATTAAATGAAATTTTAGAGGAGCTAAAAGAGGAAATATCAAATTAACAGAATAGATCCAAATGACTGTGGGAGAGAAAATGGATAAGCAGTAGAGATGAGCTTGGTGTAAGTACAGTTTTGTTTAAAAAATTAGTAGAAGGCAAAAATGAATATTTTTATGCACTGCAAATGTCAGAAGAATCTTTTAATTACTTACTGTCCAAAGTTGAAACCATGATTGTTATAAAAAAGATACTATAATGCAATGTGCATTATCACCAAAGTTAAAATTACACGTATTATATTTTCTTGCAACCGGCAATAGTTTTCGAAGCCTATCCCACTTCAGGGTATCCAAATCTAGTATATCACTGTTACCTGATGTGTGTGAAGCTATATACAAAGGATTGAAATATGTTATACAGGTAAGTAAAACAAATAAATTTAACTAAAATATAACTATTAAAGCCTAATTTTATTCATCCCTGTATGCAGCGGGGTTTTTTTGAGAATTTTTCCCTGCATGTTTCAGTTGCTATTCTGTCAAAATGTGTTGTGTATTATAGTTCAAATCTACATTTGATAACTTTAATGTTGGTATTTGTATCACCCTTTGTCAATGAAAATGTATATATTATGTCTCTTTAACGAATAAACTAAACAAAAACCAAACTAAGCTAAACAATTGCTACAAATCAAATTAAAAATAAATTATTATAGATATTTGTCCTTGATTGAAGCTAAAGCAGGTGCTAGGATATCATCAGTTCCTGAAATTGTGGATGGTGGGGGTGGACTATTTGTTTACAGTGTTTTGATTTTGTGGCGATAATACAGATGTTATTGGAGGTGAATGAGCCTCATATTCAGATGTTGGAGAGAGTAAGGTTGTGGTTTGTGTCTGAGAAATCAGTGGAGATGGAGAAACTACATTATAGTTTTAATCTGGGTTTGCTGAATGTGGGAGCCATGATGGAGATGGATTTCGAGAATCTACATAATACGTTGGAGAAGGTGATGGAGTATATTGGGTAGTCGGTTACATTGGAGAAGGTGTTTTTTAGTTCCAGTATTAAAGGCATAGCTTTTAACTGACTCGCAACACTTTTTGCAAAGAAGTCGAACTTGTTTTCAGTAGTTGCTGTCTTAAGTATTCACTGTCTTGATGGCATCACCTACTTAATCAACCAATACATTTAATTCCTGTAATCTTATTTTACGTGTGGAAGTTGATGGTGTTGGAGCCACAAATTGTTGTTCCTGGTGTTCTGTTTCTGTCTGACTAGTTTCATCACTTTGTTCAGTACTATTTTCTTTAATGTTCTGAAAAAAAAGTATTTTAATAAATATTTTTATATTGAGACTCTAGAATCTGTCAAAATATGAAAATAAAAAACTACAATACTGCCAAGCTCATGGAAGTTGGAGGGATGTTGCCGTCAGAAGGACTGGCTGATCTACCTGGGACTATCCAAAACCATTAGTCTCGAGACGCGCGCATGATTCGTGATAATTATGCTGATTAGTTTGTAGGTGAAGGGTCAGCTAGTTGGCAAGAGTAGAATGATAAATTAATTAGTGTGACATGTAAAAAATATTCTAACTATTTGAAATCAATATTGATGACATTTTGGCCTACTACCTTTTTATTAAGTTTGTATTATTTCGTAGATAGCTTATTGAATGATATTAATATCTATAAAAACACTATGTAAAAAATATTTTGTAATAAAACTTTACTTACTGTATTATCTTGTGGCGTTCTTTTCTCACAAATGTTCACAGATTTTAATGTTTAATGCAACACATCGAACCATCTTAAATTTTACTTTTATATTTCGTCAGTGCCTGAACCTGATTTTGTCGGATCTTTGGTCTTTTTCGACTCTTGGGAGTAAGTTGATCAAATACTCTTGATTTTCAAATCAACTTCCTTTATCCCAAAATTAAGGATCGCCCATAGCTTTGGCTATACCACAAATTGCTTACTCTTTTGATTTTGTATTGCGATAGTTTGTACTTTTTAAATTCCACATGCACGCATGGCGCAAATATTTGTGAACAAGCTTTATAATCGTATCTTCTGTCCACCTCAACATTTTCCTTGATAAATCCACGGCCACTTATATAATCTGTACTAGATATAAACTTTGTGTAGTCCACACGAGTCAAGTGACAAAGCCACGCCTACCGAGAAATGTGCGTTCACCTCTAATTAATAAAAAATATACTGTATTATATTTTACTTGTCGACTTAAATACTTAATTGTTAACTTACAACTTAATACTTAACACATTGTTTACACGCTTGGGATCACTTAAAATTAAGTTAATATTTATTTAATTACTCAATCACTTAATACGTGTAAACCAGCCATAAGGTTTAATTATGCTTGAGTGTACATAAACAATAATTAACTATAACAAATAAGGATTTTGATGTTTTTGATATGGGCTTTACATTGAGAAATTTGAAGTTTTGGATCTGGGAGTAGTCTGGAATTATTTCCCCGAGATTTTGTGGCCACGCTTTACAAACTGTGTAGCATCTTTCATATTCCTTTATGAAGAATTCTGATTGAGTGAAATCTAGCTTTATATAAAAGGGAACCATTACTGTTTTGTCTAGTGAGTACTGTGTAAAGTGTAACTTGGTGCAAACCATATGTAATTGTCCTTTGAATGTTCCCAACCCTTTATCCTGTGATGTCTTCCAAATATAAAGTAATTTATCAACAACAACAAAATCTCATGACTAAATGATTACAAACCTTTTTTCTCTAATTTAGTGATTTAAATATGTTGAGCAATTGACAAAAGTTTATAAACACTTGTTGGAAAAACGGCTATATCACCTTGTATGTATAGTTCTTTGCTTTTAAATCAATAAATTAAATTTTATCAAAAGGTAATAAAAATCAAAGATATTGATTGATTGTCACATTACTTTATTTTTTATATTTTTAAGTAACAGTGCAGTTTACAATATTAAAATAATTCTATTTTCAATTATTACAATATGTGCATATCTTCAGACTTAAATTATCAATTCATACCTTGCGGTAGAGTTTTATAGAATGTTTTATTTAAAATCACAAGCTGCGCCCCATGTAGGTGCATTATTCAAAATATTGCCTTAACAATTTGTATAAAATAGCACCTTATTATTCATATAACCTGAAAAGGTAGTAAGACGCGGTGATTAAAAAAAAGCTCATTTTATCATTCTCTGTGTGTTGAATATGACAAAAATTAATATGTATGTAAAGTAATTAAAATTTCAGTCAATGCGAGTGCTTAGATACGAATGAGTCATCCATCAAGGAATACCTTCGCAATTATTTGATAGACTTGTGTTCATTATTAAATATGTTCAGGCAGCCTTTACATATTTTTATCAATATATTTTAAAGAAGATCCAGGAAAAAGTGATTATAACCAAAAAAAAAATAGGATAAAAACTACTTAACAATGAAAATATAAACGAGGTTCACACTTTATCTAAAGTTTCTGCCTCTGACCAAAGAAAAATTGACTTCCTCTTAAAGAAAGTGTGAATTGTATACCTCTTTTAATCATATTATGCTTGTTTATTTTATTTGATCCCATCACTTTTTCTTTACCTCTAGTAAAAAGAGGTTTTCTTTATAGATATATATTCATAACATGTTAGTTTTAACCTTTTTAAATCTTTTGTCTAGCCTTTCAGTTTTATTTTTGCCTACAAATATTAGTCTTAAAATCATTACTGCAGAACTGGTTTGGAAGTTTGATTTTAATATCCACTTCTATTTGATAGGATAATGGGAACGTTATTTTAGTTTATGAGCTTCTTAAGTATCAATAGAAAGCATTTGTAACTGTGAGAAGCCAATAAAAATTGTTTAAAATAAGTGATTTGAGGTATTGTACTACTAAAAGCAATCATTTTGTCTAAAAGGGGTTACTAACCCTTCTTAAGTTATAATTAAATAAATGTAAATCTACCCTATATTTCTTTATTTATCTCAATTTTTATATAAACTAATTACTAATTTTTCTCACTACTAAATTGCACCCACTTCAAACCTGTTTAGTATTAGACAGTTTATTAATAAACATAATGCATACATTTTATACAAGCGAAAAAAAATTATATAATTAAAATTAATTTCTAATAATTTGTTGAGCATAGGACTAAATATTGGAGTTTTATAAATTTGCACTCTACTTGTAAAAAATTTTATTTCATGTTTAGTTTGAGTTGAATTAATTTTTAATATACATTTTTGCATATAACCCAAATGGGTAGTAAGATGTGGTGCTATTAATAATAATAATATACATATTCTTTTTTCTAATTAAAACAAATTGTGTTTGTATTATTTTATTAATGGGTCTGTTACAGAAATTCAACTTGAAACACTCATTGGAGAATTGTTCCAAATTACTCTAAAATAACACATGAAGGGTAAAATCTCTCTTCACACACACACACACACACCCCTGCCAAATAGATTACACATGATTATAACTAGAGTTTACCTCAGCTATCAACCCTTCCAAAGCAGTTTATAGAACCATCTGCAATGCTTTAACCACATGGAGCATTGTTTATCAATAAGTTTCAACTTTCAATAACACACAAACGATAATAATTTTTGTATTGACATCTAGGAAAAGGTTGTGACTGCAAAGGATGCTCAGCTGTTTGATTGCCAAGCTACAAATTAATTATTCTTTACTAAAAACTACCCCTTGCCTTCCCCCTACTCTGTTGAGATTGCTATTCGAGGCACTATACCCCTGTACCATGAAATGACAAGTTGATTGCCACGGCCCCACAATGAACACTGCTCAGAAAAGTAACAGTTATGGCATGTATGTGTTCCCTCAACAATAGGGTCTCCAACAATCACTGGAAATATATAAATTCTAATCATTTTTTTCAAGCCAAAATTTTTATTTTGCAAACACGCACTGTAATTGGTATTGTTGAAGTATAGGTAAATTTATGCTACAGCAAATATAAATGAAGCGACATCTGTGGTGCGCAGTGGAAGCGATACTGTTTTGTGTGCATGGGACTGAGGAGGGGCAGTAGTAATATGATTGTTGCCGCGCACATATGCTCTCGTACGGGTATAGTTTGCTTGTTCGTAATCTGTATTAATGTTTATTTCTGATTATTAATAAACATATCAAACTGCTAATTAGTTATTCTCTATTGGTCTACAACCTCTGAACATAAACCTTTTCTCGTTATAATTCAACAGGTATGTCTAGAGAAATATGAACTAGTCCGTTTTAGACATCTGATAAGCAGGTTTTTTTTTAAGTTAAAATCAAAGCAAATAATATTCACGAATTTTGATTAATTATCAAATCATATCTTTGGATCCTAAGCTATTTAAGTATAAGCTTTTTAACATATTATGCAACAATAGTTCACCTTGTTTAAGAGCGGAAAAGACCATCATCATATGTTGTGGTGATTATAAATTATTTCAATATATATCTTTAGTCCTCAAAGTTAACAAATTTTGTTTATAATTGTCCAAGGGTATGTTAAGGGCTATACAAAGGATTTATGGTAAAATAGTCTGGTTTATTCTTCGCTCAATACGGTAATAAATAATAAGCATTAACTTTACCTCACGAGAATTGTTATTAAAAATATATTAACGTATTTTAGGAACATTGTGGGATTTGCAACAGCTTAAAACCATACAGATTTTATCCTACCTTGGCTTTGAGTTAGAGAATCAATATTGATATTGAAGCTTCGCAGACTCCTAGTTCTTTTTCATTGAGTCCTACCTATTCAAGCAATACATATTTTAATTTTGCAATGGGGAATATATAAGATAAAATCAGAGTAAATGTATCGACATTAGTATGAATAATGGTAAATAATCTTGGGAAAACTGCCCTTGATAACCCGGCCAGAATTTGAACCCTAACTAACCTCTTTGTCACCAGGAAACTAAATTAGACAAGCTTTATGTTAAATCCACGTGCCTATTTATGCAAGTAGCCTTATATTTGATTAAATGGAAATCAAACTTTTATAAAGTTATAATCCAAGTGAAATATCTGCATAGCCCTTGATACATACTTTTACCCAGCGAATTTTGTTCTCAGTGGAGTTCTTACTCATTTATTTTGGAGGTAGTTGGCTAGTGCCTGAAGCCAATCTCTCCTTCTCACAATGGAGATTCAAAGACACCACCAACTTCACATACACATATCCTTAAAATATACATAAATATTGCTTTGGAAGGGTAATATAAAAATAGACGCAAATGCGTTTTGTGGCCATGGCATGGTGTTCAAAAGCCCTACATTTTAACATTAAAATACGTCATCAGGTACATAATTTTCAAATTGTCTATATTAAACTTGTACTGAGGATATTTTATACTAATTGCATATGAATTTGGTTATACATCCACCTCAAAACCCCGATTAAACCCATTTTGTGTTACTCTTCCTAGACAAGGAGCAGTATTACTTTTTGATTCAGGAAAGTAACAGAGATGGGTTTTTCTAAGAAATAATTTGCATGAATATTTTGTTATTTCACCTTCAAAGCGTTTTTCAGATCTTAACAAAATATATAAATTTGTTCTATTTTGAGATTAGCTATGCTATTATATTATACTATACGTAATACATTTAAATGTAAACACATTTCAAATTTAGCCTAACATTTAATCTTAATAGCAGCATTATTTCACTTTTGTATTGAACAATTTACTGTTACTGTAACTTAAGCAATTACTCTTTAGAATGTTGTTTTATTTAGAATTAAATTATTTAAATAATCCATGTCAATTATTCCCTAAAGACAACTCATTACATTTTAATGCCAATTTTTATAATAATTTTTTTATACTAGCTAACTAGTCATACACTGTTTTTTTAGTATTAATAAAAACTTTTAGAGGTTTTTTCACCTTGTTTGATCTTTACGAATTCTAAATATAAAATTTAACACCAAAAGATTTTGACATCTTGTATCATCTTCATTAAAATGTGTTTTAAAATATTTGAATGTAATGAGACGCGTCAATAAAATAATTGCCAACAATTATTTAGATATATATTATATTTTAAATTTAATCAAATGTCAATATTACAAATGTAATACTATTTGCTTACTTAAAAAGGTATCAAAGCCATGCGCTACTTTCTATCAGACTATAGAACAGAATAAAAACAAATTCATGATTTGTCATATTTTAAACTAATATTTAGCATTTCCCCTGCACACTACAACAACTAAAAACAATGACAATTACTAATTAAACAACACAGCCTAGATCCAAACATTTATATGATCATGTTTCAATATAGCACCAGAACACCATATAAGAAATCTTTTTACAGTTTACTTGTAGAAAAAAAAAATTCAAATGAATAAGGCAAAGAAATGTGTCATACTATAATATACAAATTAATTAGGTTTCAATAAATATAAAAGGATAGCCTATTCATATATAATCGTTAATGGCATTGCTGCAGCATGAGTAAAAATAAAATGCATATTTAATGTGCAGCTTCAGTTAAACATTGTTGGCTTTCGTGGAAAATCTAGTCAAGATCATTTAAAGCCAACAAATCACAAAATAATAAATATCTTGGGCCACTCAAGACCAAATATTTTACTGATGCTTTATTGATGCTTTTTTTTTTCTATTAAATGTGTAGGCCTTGTTTTATCCCCTCATTTTTATTGAATTCATTTTATTTACACACAAATTGGTTATTTTCTAAACGTGTATCAAGCACCATCAAAGATTAGAGTAAATATACCAATCTTTATAAAATATTTCCTTCCAATTAAAATTTGTTGAATTAACCTTGCACCCGTGTGTGTACAAGCTTCACAGACTATTGAGATGTTAAAGTTGAGTCATTATTCATGACTTTAAAACGTTCATAATAAAAACCAAAGACCAAAGGGCTTGTAATTTGTTTTTAAATAAAAATAAGAACTTTTTAATTCCCTTTGGTCCTCTTAGCAATCACCAGTTTTTCTTGGATGAAACCTTTCCAGCCACCATTTAATTTTTACATTTTTATTGCCACTTCACCAGTCGAGGGATTCCTTTTGGAAGGTGAAACGGGGACTATGCTCTGTGTAGAATTGACTGTACCATCTCCGGTGTCTGGCGATGTTGCGATCTTCTCGGACAAGAAGTGGTTTTTCAATGTAGGTTTTATGGTTCCAAACCATAACATCTCGTTCAAACTAAAAAATAAAACACATTGTAAATAAATAACTGAGAATATGTCATTCTATTCTCTTGTTACTTTTCAATATAAGACAACTTAGAAGATTTGAAACCAATTTTGGTCATTTTTACTTTCTTGCTATCTTACAGGTTGAGAAAGTATTGTGACTGTCATAAAAATCGAACTCGAGATTTTGATGAATCTTGACGTTTCATGACCCCCCGAACTCTAAAAAGTGGTTTTTGCAATGCCGTATGTCTGTGTGCCTGTTTAAACTTAAAATTAAGAGTAGTTTAATAAAGGGCAAAAAGAGAAAAAATCGATTTTCTCAAAATCGGTTCTAACGATTTTTACTAAAATTCGTATCAAGCATTGATAAAGATTATAAACAAACTGGCTATTTCCATTTTCCCATTACATGAAAATGACTTTCAAGGTACTTTACAGAAGCGGAAATTTCCGTATCTCCACATCTATTTGAGATACTAGATAACTTATCATTGCAAAATTGTAGTACTATTAAAAATTAAAAACTTTTATATGAAATATATTTTTTATAAAACCAACCGTTTCTGAGATATTGGCAAATATATTAATACAATTTTGTGAGCTTTAGTTGTAAAGAGATACTACTTATGTTTTAATGCATTAATTCTCAAATGCCATAGAGTAATTAAATTTAAGTAATTCTCTCAAAAAGTTTGTTATTTTTCATTAAACCTCTTAGGAGAAATGTTTGTACAACAATGACCTATCTCCATTTTAGACTCACTAGTCAAAATTTATTAATGAGAAATTTAATAGCCGTGTGATGACCTGAAGATGTGAAACCTCTATTAAAATTTCGAGAATTTTAACCGGAAGTCGAAATTTTAATACAAAGTTTTGACCCTTGTGGAACCAATATTGATCTTTTTTTATTGGTCCAAACATACAAATGAGGACATTAATTCTTTAAAAATAAAATTATAAAATTTAAAACAGGGACTCAATAAATGTTTTACATAAATATAGAGCAATTTACGCTTGGGTTTGCTAGTGTATATTATTTCATTTCATATATATTACGAGTTTTGAGTAAATATCTCCATTTTTAAACAGTAGAGCGAGAAAGTCCGTGCGGAGTTCCGTACCATTTATTTTAAAATATAGTGGTGACATGAAGACAGGGCATGCTTAATTTCCAGAAAAACTGCAATTCTACAAAATTAGAGGTGTGTTAAACACTGCCTTTTTTTGTAAATTAAACATATTAACATAAATTGGTCCTTTTTTGTGATTTTACTCTTCAAACCACAAACCTCTATATAATTAATTTTACCAATTGCTTAAAATTGTTATTTGAAGTCAGGGTCTTCATAGTAATTGTATTGGAAATACGATTTTTAGATTTTTTAAAATCTCTGAATACCATAGGATTCAAGGGAATCAAAAATTAGAGTGTCCCATCTTTAATAAATATTAATAATGATGTAATCACAATATTGTAAAATAAGTATATGTGACTCAATTCTGAGCTAAGCTGAATAAACTTTTTAATCAGGCTAACAAAGGCATAAATATATTACATTACTTAGATAAATATATTATAAATTATAGCTAAATGATATCAAAAGAAAAATACCGATATATAATTTTACATTCTTATCTCTACTACTTATTAAAAAAAGTTTCAGTCCATATGTCTGTTTTCTAAGATCTCTGGAATCGCTTAACTGATTGCAATGCAGTTTTTTTTATATGATGCAGATTTCTACTAGGAAGGTTTTATTAGGCTATTGATCAAACAAATTAACTGAAGAAAACTGATGTTTTTTAAAGATGTTGTATTAAAACATAAATCCAAAGAGTAATTTACAGAGTATATTTTAATAGTAAATTCAAAGAGAAATTATATTTTAGTTTGGTTGGTTGTTTTGAATTCACAGATCCTTATAAAGTGATAAATAAAATGATAGAATATTAGGAAAATGGTATAGCATAAATAAAAGTAACAACACTGACACATATTTACACACACTTCAATATTTCGATGCTATTGTAGCATCTTCCTCAGGAAGTAGTAGTAATAAGACTGGCAGTGATAAATAAGACTGCCAGTCTTATTACTACTACTTCCTGAGGAAGATGCTATAATAGCATTGAAATATCAAAGTGTGTGTAAATATGTGTCAGTGTTGTTACTTTTATTTGTGCTATACCATTTTCCTAATATTCTATCATTTTATTTATCACTAAATGTTTTTGCTCAATGCACTTTTTTCATACATAAAGATCCTTATAAAGGAGTTTCTGAACTTATATGTTCAATTATAACTAGAGAACTTACGAAAAGATTTGAATGCAGTATTTTTTAATATTATCTTAAATGTATCTAGAAAGTTTATAAGCTATTTAAAAATTATTTGTTTATTCAAGGAGCTGAGCAGTGACCTTAAAAGCAATAAAAGTGTTTGATATATACTGTGGATTGGCAAAAGTGAGTACTGCCACAAGTGTGCTTACTGTCATGACTTCATAAAAAAATCAGACCCAACAATATAGATTCAGTGATAAGTTTGAAGAATCCATATTCAAACATCGACCCACAATTGCATGCAAGTGTAACTAAACATAAGGTACACGGTCCATACAGACTTTTGAATCTATCGGCAGCGTGCATGGAGCAAAAACTATCCAAAGCGCTTTCAAAGAGCTACATTGTCAGGTATGACGAATTCAGTGAAATCTCTCTTAACGGACACCTATGAATAGCGAAATCCTTATAGAAATCTGTTTAAATTTCCCCGGCAAAATAACGTGGCCTCTTTGGCTGAAACAACTTCCCAATAATGGACTTTCCCAATACCAGAAAAGACACTGCTAGAAACGCATATTTATGCTTGACAATCTTTATAAAGCAGACAAAAATTGAAAACACCAGTTAATATATTTTACTGTAGATATGTTAGGAATGTAACAGTCTCGAGTGAAGTGTAGCAGTGCTGCATTCCCCCTCTAAGAGTTTCTAAAATAGCCTACACAGAAATGACTAAGGTATATCAAGGTCATAGCTTCCAACCCTTCCGAGTCATTAGCAAGGGGTGTTCGAAATGTTTTGTCTGCACTCATGCGCTTTTAGAGAATAAACTTGTGATTCTTCTAATTATTGGTTCATCCTAACCTGAGACCGGAAATAAACAAACATTCCCATATCACTACATGAAGGACATACATGATCGGTGGAACACCAGTGCAATATTTTTAATAGGCGTGACCTTGTATAGTCAGTATCATAGCAAAGTAGGTCACTGCAAATTTTTGTATTTTTTAATACTTTTAAATTTACTGTCTTATGTTTAACATAACTCAAGCCAAACTCAGAAAACGCCATAAATAAACGAGAAGCACTTAACACTGCCGATGAACTGTCAATGGACCATTGCTGACTCGCCGTTAACATGTGATAAGGACTGTACCATGGAGTCTCTCAACGCTCAGTCAGGAGTTTGTTGGCATTTAAATAGCGCTACAAAGCTTAAAGTATAATTTCTAAATCATATGAAGGGGTAATTTTAGTTATAATAATTTCTTAATGTTATTTTAAAATAAGTTTAATACAAAACAAAGGAGGGACTATTTAGTGAAAATATATCATTGAAGTCCATTCACTAGCAAATCAGAACATACATTTCCATGTGGCTTTGTTTACATAAGGTCTCAGCTTAGTGTGAATCTATAATATGGTGTAATTTTATTAAATTGGTTTGTTTTGTCGGTTCTTAAAATGTCTCAAAAACGTAAGTGTGTAACTTTGAAAGATAAAATTGATGTTCTGAAGAGTGAGTGAGAAAGAAAAGTTAATTGTTTATGATTTGGTCACTAAATTTGACTTGAGGAAAACCCAAATCACATTCGTAAGAATAAAACGAAATTTTGAAATCTTAGGTTAAACATGAAAATCAAGTAAGTAAAAGAGCATTTTCAAAAACACAAGGACAGGCTGTTGATAATGTTACATTTGAATGGTTCTGTCGCGCTAGATCCAATAACATTCCTTTGTCTGGGACACTAATTCGTGAAAAGGCATTGGAAATTGCTAAAGAGTTGGGTTTAAGTGACGTTAAGACTTCTGCTGGTTGGCTGTAAAAGTTTCGAAATAGACATAATTAAATTTATTTTCTTTACTTTTCATCATATAGGTCGTTTACAGTATGCTATGTACAATTTTTTTTTACTAATCATCCTGCATATAATACTGCACAGTGCAGTAATTATGTATATTGTTTTAGTTAATATCCCAAGTATATAGGCCCATATAGGTTAAAATGTGTTCAAGTGTTATGATTTTAAACATTTTAAAATTATTTTTCCAAATAACGGACACTTCTTAATGACAAGACCTTTTTTGGTCCTTAAAGGTGTCTGCTATTAAAAGATTTCACTGTATCCCAAATACCATAGATGGCATTCCGATGATGGAGGGCGCTCGGCAACAATTCGTTCTTGAGCGTTGGAGATTGATAATCATTCGACCCTCACATTAATGTGGAGCTGTGTGGTTTCATCAAATCCTTTTAAGTATGTATGTAAGTAAAACAATGAGGGGGAACAATTTAAGTAGGTATCATTCCATGTGTTATGCATTTGGCTGTCTATCTTGAAAATGGACAATGTGCATAGCTTACAAGTAATGTAATTGACGTCGTCACTAATAACTCAAGGCAACACACCATAAACAGCCTTCTTCAAATTGTATGCAAAGATACTTATAATTAGGTAACTTCTTCAGGTGATGCTTGGAAAGTTAGGAATTTCCAGTGCCGAAAGCAAGGTGTTTTTGTGAAGAACCTCCCAGATTAATGATGGGTGATTCCTTCAGCCAGGAGGTGTTTGTGTGTGTGGGTGTATATATATTATAACTGAATAACAGTGTGTTATTATTTGAAAATGTTACTCGATGTCATAAAAGGTCCAACTTTATTTTAAAATGTACATACCATGAACAATATAACCCACACATCCTACTAATTAGTTTGTAAAGCACTGGGACTTTTTTAGAGGATGACTCGCACTGGAGAAGTGCATCATAAAAAGCCACTTTGTGTTTCTCTTCTTTATCACTCAGATATTAGCTTGCTGTCATATTATTATTTTTCACATGACAGTCCTCTCCCACCTTGGCTTGCCCACAGGAAAAGCAGATGATATTGAACATATAATTAGAACATATCATTTGGTAGAAACTTTTAGACTTTTTTAATTTTTAATGCAGGTTAGACCAAACCAACCAAATTTTAAGGCATATCTCAGACGGGACCGTAAAGGAGTTTATTTTTTTACCAGACAATTTGTACAAATTTATATTCCATATAGACTATTTAAGAGAGAGAAGACGACAAACGACCAGCCAATTCTCTTACAAGCTTTGAACATAAACGAGCCTCTAATGAACAAAGAATAACTTACCCTAGACACAAAAGTATTATAGAGTATTCAAGATCCTGTAGGAAAAGTGTTCTTTTAAAATGTGCTAAAATGTGCCTGGAGGTAAAGGAAATACCTCTTATATTATGGAACGAGAGTACAATGCTGAATAAGACATCTAAAGAGAACTATGAGAGATCTCAAAAGCGACAATGTCCTCACAGGAAGCATCACCGTATTGTTCTCAGGAAACTTCTGACAAACTCTACCGGCCTACATTAAAAGATCCTACATGTGTCCAGGTGAAACTTTCCCTGTCAACCAAAATGCGCATACACTTGTACGAAGACCAAAACTAAACTTATTTGTCAATATATTACTGAAACTCGACAAAGAAGTCTTTGCAGAGCACAGAGGCAAGGTGTCCTCCTTGAATAACTCCCAGATACGCTTCACGGTCAAGGATATCCAGAAATTAGTTCATTTTATTTATCGTGATGTACTTCTTCTGCAAAACAAGCTTCTTTCATGGTTCCAGGAGCAAGCTATTCTATCTCCAATAATTAATCATCTGATAAAATTAACAATTGTATTTTAGACCAGTTTGAAGCGCCACACCACACTTACATGTCCATAGGCACTACCCTGTATTTTATTTGTATTCCCTTAATCCATTCGGTTTACCAATTCAGGCTCTTCAGTTAAAATTTG
Source organism: Timema bartmani (assembly GCA_902151455.1). Lineage (NCBI taxonomy): Eukaryota > Metazoa > Arthropoda > Insecta > Phasmatodea > Timematidae > Timema > Timema bartmani. The sequence continues at coordinate 193,183 of CABFWB010000373.1, read as the reverse complement.
AGCATCCATCATTTTTATGTGTAATTTTAATCCACCTAAATTGTGTAATAAGACCCACTTACAGGCAAACAAGTTGCAAAACCTTATCATTGAGGCAAATGTTATGACAGGTTGTACTATAGGAGAATGAGTCGTGATACCAAGAATGCTCATGATTCCATCGAACCTGCCCTTCCAGTTTAGATGCATGCAAGGTTTTCTATGCAATGTCATAAACACAGATAAAGGACAAACCCTGAAGTTGGCAGCTGTTGATCTCCACGGCAAGAGTTTCTCACATAGACAACTACATGTGTTGTAAACCCGTGATAGTTCTAGCAGCAACATGTAGCTGTTCGGTTCTGATGATAAAACTTGTAATCCCGTGATAGTTCTAGCAGCAACATGTAGCTGTTCAGTTCTGATGATAAAACTAATGTTGATTACAAAGAGGCCTTACCTTAAATTTTGTTACTTTATTTTCTTCAATTAAAACAAATATTCTGTGTGTCTGATCTTAAAAACGGAAATAATTACACTACATTAAATTTTTTATTCCGGAGATTCATCTTTTATCAACTTCAAAGTTTTTATTATGGTATCTACATAATATGATACATGATTAACTACTCTTCTCTCTATTGGAAATTAAAAACTCTGGGATTAGAAACGTTATTGTTTGATTGAACGTTTTTTTTAAACTGAAATTAATGCGAGCGAAGTTGTGGGCAAAAGCTAGTTCAAAATAAAATAACACACATCAAAGAATAAAATCAGGCATATGAGAAATTAACACTTGCCGGTAGTGATTTGAGGCTGATTATAGTTTTGATTGAAGATGGAGAACCTGCAACCATTCGAGGTGTTTGGTGCAGCCTTTTTACACACTTTGCCAATTATGTTTCGTCGTCGTTTATAAACTATATATTCTCAAACATTATATTTAAATCAATTAAAATTTTGAAATATGTTACTTTTAAAGCATAATGTTGGAAAATTAACCGTTCTTATCGATCTATCTATCTATATATCTATGATTGGTGTACTATCATATTTTGGCAAAATTTACTGTACACGAAGTGTGTGGCCTTATTAGAAATCTGTGAAATGACATGCACTGTCCAGCGACAAAATGTTCCCCACTCCTGGTTTAGATCATCCAGTATTATGTATTGTTAATAAAAATTAAGTACTTCCTGGGCTCTACAGTATTAAAGAAAAAATCTTATTCCTGTTTGTGCCTGTTGTCAATTTGTTGTGTATTTAATTGGTTGGTCATGTTGCATTGTGCATTAATCAAGTTTTCATACTAAACAATTTCATTCTTGTTTTACTCTAAGTATTTGTTATACACATTCCAAAAGTATGTATTGTATTGTGTTAAAAAAGTTGTATTTAATTATTTTACACTGTTCGCCATTTTCATTATAATACAAATTTCTTAAAAAGTATTTGAAAAACACTTTGAAAATTATAAGTGATAGTAAATGGAGGTAACTTGGAAACTGAAATAAGACAGTTAAATCAGCAAAAATCAAAGAATGTCCAAATTATCACAATAAAAAATTCATAAAACCATTTTAAAAGTTTAAGAGTTAACAACTAATGTCCTGGTGTACTATGAATGTTTTCCCAATATGATTTGCACTATCCCCCTATCACTCTTTGGATTCATCTTTCTACATAGAAGTTGACTAGTTCTAATCCAGGGCATGTAAATGAGATGTAATATATGATTTAATAAATAGAGCTAAGACCATTCCAAATAGCTCCTAGGTGTATCTATTTTTTTTTACTTTTTAATGGATAAGTTCCTTGGACTCCCATTTGGGTTGGAGACAAAAACCTCTTTTGAAATTTTTTATTTTTTATTTTGATAACGACATCCCTTCCCCGGTAAAGTAAATTTCTTGGCGCGCGTGCTACTTGATTGCATCTTTGAATTGTTTGTATTCTAAAGCATAAAAAATCATCACTCGCTTTGCTGGCCACATGGCTTAAGGTGTCAAGCTCGTAACAGCATAGACTGACGATGATAGGGAGAATGGGGTTTGAATCCCAGTTGGGTGTACTGAAGGTGGTTTTTCACTCTACCTCCACGCAAATGTGAGTACGGTTCTTTCAAATCCAATCTCCCTCATCCCTAACATATTAGCATAATTAGTATATTGGCGTAAAACCCGAACGATTATTAAGACCCCTTGCTAAAAAAAAAATCATCAGTACTAAAATCGAATATAGTTTTATATAAAAATGTAATGACTTACCATTATACTCTCACCCCAAATGACAATGCTGCCATAAAGGTACAATAATGGTGGGCAGTACAGTCGATGAACCACTTTCTGCAACATTGGCTCCAAGGGAGTGATGCACTGAAGTAGTATCATTTTACCAAAAGAAGTTTCCATGTGTAGCTCAACGTAAGATGGCCCAATCTAGAACAAAAATAATTAAAAACTTGTGTCATTAATGAAGGAAGATGATGGTACTGGTTTGCTGGTATGTGAAGGTCAGGGTTTGAATCCCATCTGGATGTAATGTGTTTTCTTTAACTAAATAGTTTCCCACTCTCCCTCTACACAAATATAAGTACATATCGTCTAAATTCTACCCTCCCCATCCCTGATCCTTAGTGTAAAACATGTGGAATAGTCTGGACGGATAGTAAGGCATGGAGTACAACAAGAAGATGATGTAAAACCACCAACCTGTTCAGCTCTTACGTCCATGCCAATAAGGGACAGTTTGTTGAAGAACCGTATCTCGTGCTTCAAAAACATTGTGGCAGTGTGCGTCTTTCCAGGCTCGGTGTTGGGATCCCACTTGGCTACCCACTCGTGGTGTGTGAAGCTCCACAGCAGCCGCTGGCCTAGGCGCAAGTCGCTGCCATTAAAGATGGAAGGGCCATGCACTGCTGCCAGGTGTGCCACGTCCCCGCCATTTTCAGGGATCTCCTGTTGTGTTCAGGTAGATATAGAAATATGCAAACAGGGTTATTGATGTGGTTCCGTTAGTTACAGATTTAACAAGGGGTTGATTTAAAATTCCTGACTTTTAAAACACAAATGCCATTAAGAGGCTGACAGCTGACACTTTAGGGCCTATTGTATTTTTCTTCAGAATACAAACTGACATCTAAACTAACTCTCAGTGTAGTTCATATTTCTTTAGCTAAATATATCAAAGAACCACTCAAGACACAATTTACAGAAATTATTCCATTAAATGAGTTTGGGTCGAGCATATAAGTGAATGACTCATGATTATAATACAGACCCAATGCCGATACAATAATCCAACTTCTCATGGTGTAGCTGTGATATTAATTGCAAATACTTAATTTATTGGCTCATGATTATTCATTAAATATTTAATTTACAACTAATTTTGTTTTCTCTAGTGTGATATTGTGCTGGTTTCCCTAATTTCTAATTAATGCACTCTTCCCTTAATGATATTTTAATATAGTGCTGTTGAGTAAGTAATATATTTACTGGGTGACCTGGTGGTCTAGGGGTAAGGTGTCGGACTTCTGTGCTTGTGGTCCGGGGTTCAATCCTCGGTCCCGGCACAGATNGGTAAGGTGTCAGACTTCTGTGCTGGGGGTCCGGGGTTCAATCCTCGGTCCCGGCACAGATTTATCTGATTGCCAAACCCTTCCTTCACATCTGACAAGATGTGTATTAATCACAACTTGTGAATGTGAGGAATGCCAGGCCTCCACCGTGGTTCGGATCCCACGTTAAACTGTAGGTCCTCGATTTCGTATCACAATCACCCTACCATTACACATTAGCATAAGTGCGTATAATCTGAACGGGAAGTAAGACGCGGTGCTAATAATAATATAATTACTTCTTATAATGCTTGCACAACTTTCCATAATGCTTTGAACTGACATTTAATCATAATTTTGATGTGTGTTTGTTCTGAGCAGTGCATATGAATCTAGCTAGAGTGCTTGTGATCTGAGCTGGTGAGTACTCCATAGATTAATACTTGAGCACCCAATGTGCATCACCACTAGGAATTTGCCTAGACATGTACATCTGATAAGACATTTTCTTCCACTACATCATTTTAAATGTGTTTAATAGATTATCTTTATTGTTTTTATCACTTCTTTAATGTGCTCAATTTTTCATGATAGTGAAATATAGTTCCCGAGAGTTTATTTATTGCTAAACATCTTCTCAGATATGTTAAAATGATTACCTTTGTATGTTCAAACTTAACAATGATAATTATCTATTTGGTATGTTTAAGGGTGTCCAAGATAGATTTTAATCAATCTTAACTTTTTTTTCTTTTTTGGGGGGGAGGAAATTATTTGTATTCATTGTACCTAAATGAAATATACTTACCACCATATTTATTGATTTTAATTATTTGTTACTAAGATAATACCAATAATATGTTAAAATTGTTTAGATAACAATACAAATATTAATTAAGGTCCCTAAATAATGTTTATTTTAGAACAAAAGTTTGTTAGTCTTTCACAATGTTTTATCAGCAAAAAAAATAAAGTAATAAAAAAAATCCCAAACTCATTTGAACAGCCTTCATCTCTCAAGGATTAAATATGTGTTTAGGCAAAGAGTGTTATGGTGCGTTGCCAGGTTAAGCTGAGCTTGCTTTAACTTGATCTGTGATTTGTTTTCAACACTCAGTATAAAACTTATTAGTTACCAATGTATTAACGAGCATACATTCCCATATGAAGCATGTAGAACAATGCCTACATATAATTGATTCATATAATATATATGAAATAAAGGGCACTAAGCATGTTATAATTTGTCATTAAATAAATATGAAAGAATTGTAAAAAATGGAGCAAAAATAAACTTAAAAAATATAAACACATATTTACAAAAGCACTTCAATATTTTGATGTGACGTGCATCTTCCTCTGTAGTAAGTAGATTAAAATAGGAACTTGGTGTTGGATATTATATCACAGGTATGGTTTTAAAAAAACTCTTAAGATGGGGTGCTAGTGAGCGTGAGTTTGGGGCAGTATTTTCGAAGTTTTTATAGCATAAACATTTATTGGGCCAAAATAAATAAAATATTTCTTCTATAGAAACATAGAGATTAGTTTTCCGGACATGCTAATCTCAACAGTTCTTTAATATCTGTCAAGGGTGTACTGGAATTTAGTGACAACTTTTTCTCTTCATTTAAAAAGTTTGTCACCAAATGCCGCTATGCTCATGAGAGATATTCAAGAACTCTTGAGATTATCATGTGCAGAAAACTAAACTCTATGTTTCTATAGAAGAAATATTTGATTTATTTT
>CABFWB010000373.1:143457-162752 GCA_902151455.1 Timema bartmani | reverse complement strand
CGTCTTACTACCCGTTCGGGTTATACGCACTTACGCTAATGTGTAATGGTAGGGTGATTGTGAGATGAAATGGAGGACCTACAGTTTAACGTGGAATCCGAACCACGGTGGAGGCCTGGCACTCCTCACATTCACAAGTCGTGATTAATACACGTCTTGTCAGAGGTGAAGGAAGGGTTCGGCAATCAGATAAATCTGTGCCGGGACCGAGGATTGAACCCCGGACCCTCAGCACAGAAGTCTGACACCTTACCCCTAGACCAATAGGTCACAATGTACTCGTATTAAAAGGGCATCTTAAAAGTAATACTACAATGCTCATCGTCAATAGCGCAATAAAATAAAAAGTGGGGGTAGGGGGTAGATTATTACTCTGACACACTCACATTTGATTTATGGTTACACAGTGTAGTTATTACTCTTTCTGACTCTAAGATAAATATACAACCTATAGGTAAAGGACTTATTTTATACAAGATGTTTATTTCTCTAGAAGTATATTACGAACTGCATAAAAATAACAGAAACATAGTTTCAATAACCGTTTTATAGTTGTAACACGCACCCCAAACCCAAAACATTCACGCTCCTTTGAAGATCAAAGGGGCCTCCTCTGTAGGCCAGACATTGGGCCAGTTTCATAGTCAGATTAAGTACGCCTTCAAGTGCGGCGCTATACTAAATACAAGACGTCACCTACCTGAAATTGAATGGAATGGGCCAGTTTCATATGCGAAACTATGAGGCGTACTCAATCTGACTATGAAACTGGCCCATTGTCTTGCAGACGTTCAGCTCTAACGCAATATTTAATTCTAAGATAAATTATTTCTAAATATGGCTCACGACAAAATAAAGTAGCTCATATTTAAAGACATTTTAGGTATATTTATGGTGCTATGAGACTAGGCTTGATGAAAAAGGATTGTACTATATATAACAAATACAGTAATTTTTTGTTAGTCTCACAACATAAAATGTTAAGATATTTGAGAACTAGCAGCGAGCTTTCCCTTTTACCTTGATAAAAGAAATGTACTTTTCTTTTCTCCCTTTCTTATTGACATAACAAAGGGCGGCTGTTCACAGCCCACCAGATGACGCACAAACCTTCGATTTAGATTTATTTTTAGCACCACGTACAATATCCGTTCGGGCTGTACGCACATACACTAAGCTAATATGTTAGGGATGAGGTAGGTTGGATTTAGAGGAAGTGTGCCTGCATTTGAGTGTTGGCACATTCGTAAAACCACCCTTAGTACATCCAGCCGGGATTCGAACCCCAATCTAAGTGAGTGTATTTTTGATTTAGTAATAGTGCTTTTTTTCCCATCGCGCCTTATTACCTCTCTTACTATCCATAGTAATTTACATTAGTGGTAGAGGGATGAGACATACTTTATAGAAAATGCACCCTAATTCTCGCAGAGGGGGAGTGAAAACTCGTATAGGTAAGAAACACTCCCAGTTCACCTGACCCAACCTCCCTCCATGTCACCGCAAACCAGATGAGACGAACTTCGACGTTTATTCGCTTGCCCACCAATTCCAGTAAAATCACTATTTTATTCTTGTAATCGTATTTTGTTTCCGATGATATATTCTATTAAACTTTCACTTTTCTCGTATAGTGAAAGTATTGTAATCTTTAAAACGTCCTTGAGATCTTGAATTATGTATAATATGTGGCCCCGAACTCAAATATTGGATTTTACAACTTTGACTATCTCTTAGTTTGTCTGTCTATCTGTTTGTCTGTCCGTACGCGGGGTAACCGCTGAAACTTATTTATTTATTTCAATCCAACTTTGTTTTTAGATACATACGGTGGATATTGCGCATTGTTCATGACAGACACAATTATATATCTAATAATGAGAAAGTAAAGATGATTGTGTCGTACCATTTATTATTACGTATTAGTTATATAAATACACTTTTATCAAAAACCATACACAGAAGTTTTTTACTTCTTCAAATTTTCAACTATTACTGAATTAGTTAGTGGGGAAGTCAAGGTTCGAATCTTGGTCGGGTGCATTAGTAGCTAAACCAATATTGATTTCCATATTCATGATGATATGAATCTATAATGATGGCAAAGGAATCTAGCACGACCTTAGTTTGATATTACTTCAAGGTGAATTAAAACTAAAGAACGTAGAAGCTTATATTTGAAACACAGTGCACTTGTTTATAACCAAACCATCCGCTTTATTTCACTGAAAGTATAGTAGTACTTTACATACATCCATTACTGTTTCCAGCCTATGGCCTGGGTCAGTTTTCTATTCAAGACATTTATTTTCCGCTACCGGCTTGCTAGGCCTGTCGTAGCTTCATATCATGCTATATTATCTAACTTTAGACTAAGATAGGCACAACATCCAGTCCCCTGCCGTTAATTCATCACTGTGAAAGGGTAAACCCATATTTCACCAATGATAAGTTTTTCGGCCATGCCTGGAATCGAACTCTTAGCTCAGGAGGCAGATACGGTACCGACTTAGCTAAGGTGTCGGATCTGAAAATATATTAGTACTAGGATTTTTTTTAAATGTTTGTAAAGGAACTATTATTGCTCAAAGACGCCAATTAACTGAAGATAAAATTAATATTCTTACATACCAATATGTTTTAAGAGTGTTTCAGTTCTGAACCTTCAAAATCACTAAAACAATCCTCAACTAAGAAATGTCTGTAGCTACCCTGGCTTTGTTTTAGCACCGACTCTTACTACTCTTACAGGCTATATACGCATATGTACTCATTACACCAATGTGTTAGTGATGAATAAGGTTGAATCTAAAGAAAGTGTTCCTGCATTTGCGTGGAGAGAAAAAAACAATGAGGTAAAAACCACCCTCAGTACACCCAAACAGGATTCGAACTCTGGTCGTCCTGTTATCGGTAGCTATGCCTGTTGTGAGTCTCACATCTTAGACCACGTGACCTACTAAGCGCATTAAGTGATCCTATTAATATAATATGATTATTTGTTTGGATATATATGTGTTTTGAACCGTTCATTTTGATATCAGACCTGCGACATTTCTTGTGAAACGTCGTAGCAAAAGAAGTTAATTTCACATACTTAAAACGAAATATTATAAAACCCAAAACGTAAGGTTTGTAATACTATGGAGACATGTCGGTCATTTTCGTCTCTTATTTTACGTGAGTCGAACATGTTTGTTTAACAGAAATATTGTCAAACAATTCTTGTTTGGTGAACTAATATTCATGCTTAAAAGCTGTTTTTTTTTTAATAAACATGTGTTGGTTAAATCCAGTCTCGAAACAACCCTGTTTTCAGTAATGGTTGTATCCGTGATGAGTAATGTGGTAGCGAACCATCATCTAGCTTGCATCAATGCAGCTTATGTAGTGATCAGCAAGACACGTCCTCATAGGTGGTGGCAGAGACAATGGTTAAAACGGTGATATGAATATAGTGGAGATGATTTCTGGTTCGACTTGTGGGCTATTTGCCTATTTACAAATTTTACAAAAATGTCCAATGCAGATATTGAATTACTAGTGTCGATAATAGGTCCAGTCCTTTATCCCAGCGAAGCACTTCATTGTTTTATATGCTTCCTCTAATGCTTCTGCCTTTATATGTTTTTTAAACGCTTATCAGAGATCGATTATGATGGGGTAGCTCACCGTGAGCCTTTTTTATAACAAGATGACGGCCTAGTTCATCATCATCTCCTTCTTTGTCACTTTGTGTTTGAAGTTCAGGTGGAGGAATGTGGAAAATGGTCTGCCTGGGTGCGTCTTTGTCTGTTAAATACTTAAAATATTTTAATCCCCCACTAAAGTTTCTTTTTCTCACCTTTCCCCATTCCTGGTGTGGTCTTCACCATTTTGTTTCTCTCCCTTCTATACTCAATTTTGTTCTTGACTTCATCATCGCTATTCCAATACGATACTGGTGAGCGCATCTTTTCGTTTATACTTTTCTTTATCGTTGTGATTCCACAGCAAACGGTTTGACTCATACAGCTGAATTAAAAACACCAAAGACTGACTCTTCAGTCCAGAATTCTTTACTCATCTTGCTGCTAAAAAACAGCACAACCGGTATAGTCACAGTTTACAAACTTTCCAATGAAAAGCAAAGCAACAGGTATGGCAACAGACCGGATACTACGACAGCTGACGACACACTAACCAATAAGTTCACTCCTGAAGCGAAACGTTTATGACAAACAAACATGGCGACGGATTTCCTCCTCCATGAGCTTGTTATGTTCGGTGAGTTGTCTGGATCAACATAACATGAAATATTGTTGGTCGTAGATCACAATATTTGCTGAAATTCAACAAACATGTTTGTCGAATATGTTTGCCAATTGTTTGCTCGGTGTGGACGTAGCCAATCTTGTATTAGACTGGACAGCCGATGATGGAGAGACCAGGGTTATAACCCCTGTACAGTGTAGCAGTGGTGGAGAACAGACCCCTCCAGGCCTGCTCGTGCAGGGGTCGAGCGTAAAAGTACCCCTGCGTTCAATATTTATTGCTTGTACATTTTTGCTTAAGTTATCATAAATATCAAATTTATCCATAATTACTTTTATATTAAATGGGGACATAAAATTACTGAATAATAATGTGTTTTAATGAATTACATACAAAAGTAAAAGTAACTATTTTGTAACATCAATGGCAGCGTTGAAATCTTTTTTCCCTTTGATAGTATGCATGTGCAGGTTAGATAGGCGGTGTTCGTACAGTAGCCCCATGGCTTCTTTGGTGCTGACTGACAATTCACAGCTGACTTCTGACAGTCAACATTTAGGTATATACCTAAATTTTGACTGTCAGAAGTAACAGCTGCTAAACACATGTTTTTTGCAGATCATATGGTTCGGCGTAGGGATACATAATTTGGTCTGGTAGCTTTTCAAAGCCGTCAGGTGTCCGCTGTGAGCTGTCAGTCAGCACCAAAGAAGCCATGGGTTTACTGTACAATGGTAGGCCGCAAGTCTTATCATAAGCCACAGCGTAATCAATACTAGTAATATTAGCCTATTTTGCCCTTATAATCTTCAGTTGTTTCCCAGAAGCAATCTAGAGGTTGTATTTTTGTATTATTTTTGTATTAATTGTACTTTTGTATTAATTTTTATGTAACTTTTTAAAGTTATTATGGACTATGACATAATCTAAAATGAAAATTAATGACATGCAGAGAGGATTGAAAACATCAGTAAAGTACTGTTGTCTTTTACTTAATGCACATTTAAAAACCAAGTTTCAACCTCTTGTTTAAATCGATAATCTTGATAATGATTGGATGTAAATGAATTATTTATTTTCGGAAAAGTCGTATGTTAAACATGGTTTTTTTGAGGATGTATAAAACAATTTTCTTTGAGCCAAGACTAGCCTTACTTTTTGTATTTCTAATGTTAGTGACTAGTTTAAAAATGTTAAACTCAAGTCCCCAATTACTATTCAAAGATCTTCGAAATAGCTTATAGGTAGACAGGGTTAGACAATTTTCTTGCCTCCGGTGGTTGGAGATTTACCCCGAGTTTTAGGTCCGGGGGTTGGGTAAATCATAATAGCTGCACATGAAGTGTGGAGTAAACTGACTTTTTTCCTGTATGTTTTTCCATTCTCCCTCCACGAAAATCCTAGTACACGTCCTATACATTCTACTTAATCCCTAGTATAATAGCGTAATTGGTAAATTAAATATGTGACTAGCCCAACCGAGAGGAAGTGCTTAAAAAAAAAGATTCAGCGTGTTTTGGAGCTTTGGTAGACGGGCCTTTTAATAAGTCGTGTACATCTCAAGGGGGTCTACCAGGTTGGAGGAAATACAAGAATATTCATACGCAACATTCAGTACACAATTTTATATGTGTATATTTGTGCATCACCCAAACTTCCAACACTTTAGATGCGTACAAATAACTAATTATTAATTTATCAATGTCGTTTATTAAATGTATTTTTACATGACACTCTAAATTTATAAGTGGTAATTTTGCTCTTTGTAGCTCTATAAATTTGATAATATTTTTATAATTTTTGAATTAGAATGAATCAAATACAAATATCTGTTAAAGTTAACTCATAAATGAAAGTGAAATCGTGAATATGCTTCTCAATGAAAATGTTTGTTCTTTTTTTTATAGTTCCTGCAACTACGATCAATGTAGCCAATTGTCAAGACGTATACGACATATGACTTTTGACAAGTTGTGTCAAAGCCTTGAACAAACTCTATTTCAACTATTTCAACACTCCTTGTTTAGATTGGCCTGCTGATGACAAGGAGATCGGAATTTGAATCCTGGTCGGGTCTACTGAGGGTGATTTTCCCTATATGGTTTACCACTCTCTTAAACGTGAATGTGGGTAGATTACCTCTAAAATGACATCCCTACTCCACTAGAGTAATTATTATATATGCGTAACCTGAACAGGTAGTAAGACGCGGTGATAAAAATAACTTATACTAACGAGGGCAAGCAATAGATCGTGAGCAAGCAATAGATCGTGAGCAAGCAATAGATCGTGTGACAAGCAATAGATCGTGTAGCGAGCAATAGATCGTGTAGCGAGCAATAGATCGTGAGCAAGCAATAGATCGTGTGACAAGCAATAGATCGTGTAGCGAGCGATAGATCGTGTAGCAAGCAATAAAATAAATCCAAAACAAGATTTGATAAAGGAAAAATATTGGTATTTAAAGAGAAAAGTTTCCTCTTCCATTTTAAATATAATTTGATGTAGCTATCATTATTATTATTATTATTATTATTATTATTATTAGCACCGCGTCTTACTACCCGTTCGGGTTATACGCACTTACGCTAATGTGTAATGGTAGGGTGATTGTGAGATGAAATGGAGGACCTACAGTTTAACGTGGAATCCGAACCACGGTGGAGGCCTGGCATTCCTCACATTCACAAGTTGTGATTAATACACATCTTGTCAGAGGTGAAGGAAGGGTTTGGTAATCAGATAAATCTGTGCCGGGACCGAGGATTGAACCCCGGACCCTCAGCACAGAAGTCTGACACCTTACCTCTAGACCACCAGATCACCATGTAGCTATCAAAAGTAATAAAACATTACTAGCCCAATTTCTAAAGTTTAGTTATCAATGTTCCTATGAACTTAGATTATATATTTTGTTCACAGCTGTGAAAGCTCTCTACGACCCTAGATTATAGCTATGCACTCACCTCAAGAACCTAGTTCGACGCCCTTGCACTCTTGCAGTCCGCGCGAGACAAACCACTGCAGTACGAGATTAAAACAAGACTTGGCCCCGATCTCCTCTCTCTTGTCTATCGATCAGGTAAAAGAGGACTTGTTTAAAATATGGCAAATGTTTGTGGCTCTAGACTGCTTCTATCCAGGTAAGGGTGGGTATGCAAGGGAGGGTAGGGGAAAGTGTTAAAAGTAAGAAGAGGGTGGGGGAGTGTCGCTGAGTGCCATTTGTTGTTTACCCTTCTCCCGTTTCAAGGTCAATTTGATATAGGGGGAATGAGAAAGGAGGGAGGTTTTTTTTTTAACTACTTCTTTTCGTACCGACTGACCTAGTACGTTTGGTTTCAAGGTTATCACCAGGGCCCTGATTTTGATGTCATCTCTTTATTGTTACATCACATACAATGCCCATAAGTATACACACTCTGTTCATGATCCCTTGGTCGTAAAAATGTATATTTTAAAGGTAGTTTTTTAGTCATTTTGGAATTTTATGTAATATTTTCTTGGTTTGCGTTCTTTTATAGCATTTTTAGGATTTACAAGTCCTTTTTTTAGGCATTCATGTGAATAAGTATATTTTAAAATACTACCGATATTTTATAAATGCACAAATACCCAAACATACATTTTCCCGACACACAGTTGTTGGAATGTAGGCAATAAACTGTGTATCCTATTTGCTTGTCTGGTTGTAAAATACATATTTTTGGTTATACATTGCAACTAAGCTGGAGAGGGTTGCGATGGAAGGGAGTAGTTATTACATCTGATTCTGGAGTAGATATTTGTAAATCATTGTTATATTTAGCAGAATGTAAGAGTATAGTTGTTAAAGACTTTTCATTGCTAGTGTATTTTTGATTTATATTTGTGAAGCACGTGTTTGATTTAGATATGTGCACTTACTAAGAAGAAACTTTATTCATATTTTTAAGTCATTTTTTGAAAATTTAAAATGTATTTTAGAATATTTAGGTCATTTTATAGGTCAATTTTAATCATTATAGGTCACCAAAATCCGGGCCCTGGTTATCACAGTTTACTAGCCTCGACTGAATGGTAAGGGAACTTTACCACAAATAAAGGGTCTTGGTTCGATTTCAGAGGGCGTATAAAATGTTAATTGTTTTGTCATATCCATTGACTCAGTATTCCTAACACAAGGATATAGAAATATTCTGTCATGGATCCAACATATTAGTGTAATAGCAAGGGCGTAGAAAGAAGGGGATTGGGGTGGCCAAGGGGTCCGGACCCCCCTGGAATTTTATGGAAGGGGTCCATATAAAGTCTACGTATAAAACATGTATTGGCTAAAAACATAGTAAGGTTTTATAGTGGACCCCTTTATAAAAAATTAGCTTTCCACGCCCTTGTGTAATAGTAGAGCTCAGGTAACCATATAAATAACCATTTAAAAGTCATAACAATAGTTTAGAATTTTCAAAATTCACAAAAATTCAATAAATTTTTCAGAGCTGCAGAATACACGATTGTTTGTAACTACCCATCCGTGTTGTCCACATAATTATACTAACGAGGGTGGGACGTGGAAGATGGGATATAAGAGAAACGTACTCGAATTTGTGTGAAGAGAAAGCAGGAAATCGTAGAAACCTTAGAACAACTATTCGGGATTCAAGCACTAATCTCTCCATCACCATCACCGGTAAGACTGACAAGACTATATTGACACCTTGGTCCTCTTGTTTACTGGTAAGGCCGAGGGTGACAATTAAACGTTACATGTAATGCATAAAATGTAAAAAGTGGTTTTAGAGATTCACGTAGGCAATCAAATATAAAACATGTTCTTTACGCCTTCCACTACAAAAACAAATATTTGAAATTAACAGCTCATAGTTTTAGAACAAACATTATCAGGGGCCTCTAAAATAAGTTGTATTGTTATGTAAATTAGTTCAATATATATTAAGAAATTTTAAGGCTTTAATAGTAAAATATTCACTTCGGTGTCAGCATAGTCTAAGGCAGCGGTTTCTAAACTGTGGTTCGCGAACTCCCTGGGGGTTCACGAAATATTCCAAAGGGGTTCGCCAAAATATTTCTGTAATGGCGGATTTTTGCAGCACTTTGTGAGGAAATGGGAAAAATTTACAACTCTTTATTGTCATACACTGAAGTAAGGTGGTTATCTCGAGGTAGAACTCTTACAAGGTTGTTTGAACTTTAACACAAAGTTGTCGTTTTTCTTATCAATCATCCCTTTCACAAAGCCAAGTGCATGCAAGATCAAATGTGGTTATAGCCTTTTGCCTGTTTGGCAGAAATTTTCTCAAAAATGAACAGTTTATACCTATCTTTTCAGGGGTCGAATATTAACGTTTTTACTGTGCAAGACTGTATTGAATCATTCATTAAAAATAGCTTTTGGGGAAGGTGTTTGGTTAGCAATCAAACGGAATGCTTTGATACCCTTCACGACTTTTTTTTGTAGAAAATCATCTTTCTTTGGAAGAAAATGTTAAGAACATGGGTATAGAACACTTGAAGAGACTTGGAAAAACCTTAAGAGAACATTTTCCATCTATGTCCAACTGGACAACTGGATTCACAATCCCCTGGAAGAGACAGCAGTTTTGGAACTCTTCACATTAAGAGCGAGTGAAAAATATCAGCTCCTTGAAATTTCCACTGATTTTGTAATAAAGGAAAACTATAAATCTTTGTCATTAATTGGTTTCTGGTTAAGTTAAAAGGAGAAGTTCCAAGTGTCAGCGAACAAGGCTATTGCTGCTTTGTTACCATTTTCTTTTACGTATTTGAGCGAGAAATCTTTTTATTCATATGTCTATTATTTAAAATATATACAGAAACAGACTCAGTGCTGAAAGTGACTTGAGACTTTATTTATCGTCTGTGGTTCCTGACATTAAATAGGTTAGTAGCTGTTAAAACTTGTAAACAATTTTGAAACTTAAATTTGGCATGGCATTTTGTGATTTTCAGTTATGTCAAAGCAGCCATTTCCAGTACCACATAAAAAAAACATGTGAAATGTCATAATATTGTGACAGTAAAGATAAGAAAATGTTGCTACATTACTTTGCTTATTTAGTTTAAGTTTTAATTTTTAAAATAAATTTATAATATTATTTAAACTTGTACTTTTTCAATATTATTCCATTATATTTGGTGGGGTATCCCAAAGTACCTACAGTAGCTATATTATTATTATTATTATTATTATTATTGTTATTATTATTATTTATTATGATTATGATTATTATGATTATGATTATTATTATTATTATTATTATTATTATTATTATTATTATTAGCACCGCGTCTTACTACCCGTTCGGGTTATAATATGGTTGTATAATATGGGTTATAATATGTAATGATAGGGTGATTTTGAGATGAGATGAAAAACCTACAGTTTAACGCGGGATTCGAACCATGGTGAAGGCCTGGTACTCCACACATTCACAAGTTGTGATTAATACACCTCTCGTCAGAGGTGAAGCGAAGCTAAAGTAGGTTAATTTAAAGGTATTAAACATTTTGATTAAAATTAATAACTAAATTTCATAAAAAAAAGTATAAAATTAAGTGCGTAAAATTATGGATATTTACCAGGGACACAGACAAATAATATAATCAGACACTCAACCTCCAGGATAAAATGGTTGCACTCCTTTTGGCAGCTTGAGTCTTTCAACATTAGGATCGCTGCGGTTATTCCTATCATCACCCAGCAGTGACACCAGCGAAGCCCAGCGGTGAAGGACTCAAGCTGGCAAAAAGAACACAGTGAAACCCCCGCAAGGTTGAGAGTCTGTTTCTTTTATTTGTCTGTGACCAAGGGGTTCGTACAACTCAAATGTTTGTGAAAGGGGTTCGCGAGTCGAGAAAGTTTGGGAAACACTGGTTTAAGGCTCTCGTATTAAACTGGACTGCCGATGATGGGGGGGAGATTAGATTCGGAATACCAGTCAGGTGTACCGAGTTTTTTTCCTAAATGGGTTTTTCACTCTCCCTCGACAAAAATTTGGGCGCATTTCCTCTAAATTCAACCTTACTCTTCCGTAACCCATTAGCGTAATTAATACTACATAATATACGTACAACTCACGGGTTGTGAGACACTGTGATAAGAGAGGAATAAAATTTCAATAAACGTGTAAGTTGTTTATTTATAATAGTTAAATACTGTGCGAGATCCTAAAGATTGTTTTAGAGCTATGAAGTTTAGAGTAAGGGGTAGCGAGTTTGAACCTCCCTCCCTCCCTCCCTCTCTTACCTACAAACACATTTGATTAAAATACACTTTTTTCAAGATATTATATTACTGAATCTTGTATTATCATAAAAGGCATCTGTGGGCACGCGGACTAAACGTCATACTTGAGTCATCTGGTTTTCTAGTGACAGGGAGGGGGATAAATATTGGATGAGTGTGATGAAGAGGTAACTTTCCCCTTCTAGATTGCTTACCACTATCCCTCCACATAAATGCGGGTACATTTTCTCTAAATTCTAACTTCCTCATTTCTAACACTTCATAGTAATAAAACGCGATGCAAAACAAATAAACATGTTTTTAAATGACTTAATTGAAAGTTCAAAGCCTTGTACACACCAGCGAGCGGAATGGCGAACCTAACGCCGAGCAGCGCAAAGTGCTGCAATATTCCAGCGAACCTGCAACAAAGTCGCGCGCATTTCCTCGATCCACTCAATGTCGGTATTTCGACGAAACATCAAAGAGAGCTGCGTGAACTTGTTTCAACAGTGTGTACGGGACAGACATATATTTTACTTCAAACTAGAGATGAGAATAAAAGTTATATTTGATGTACGGTTCATTAAGTATTGTTTCGAGAATTAAAAAAGGTAGATATGAAACATAAATATCTTCAGGCAGGGGTGGTGGAACCGTAAGGTGGGTGGGGGGAGGTCCATTATTCTACAAAAAACTTATTATTTAATTTATAAAATCTTACAAAAAGTAATTATTAGTAAAAAATATTTACCAAACCAAAGTAGTTGATAGACTATAATATTAATAAAATAATAAATCTCTGCAAAGATGTCTTTTTTTTTTACTTTGCTTCTTCAAGGCGAGATGTATGCATATATATGCGGCTGTCAACTCTTGTTGATACGTATTATTCTCCTTGGGTTTGGACGATACTAACGAAAAAACAGCGAACCAAATACCCCCACCACCTGTCAGTGCTCGACGTGCAGTTCGGAGTATGGTTCAGCGTAAGGTCCGCTGTTCAGTTCGCCAAGGTGTTGTGTTCCGGCTGCAACCGGCTATTTTTGTAGCCTTAGGCTTTACGAATAATAAGGCATGGAGTGGTTCATTCAGAAACCGCCACGTAACGTATTTGTATCACGATGGGCGAGTACTCCGACCCCCTCCCATGTTCCGATACACCTTCACACCCCTACCCCAATCGCGAACCGTAAATACGTGCCTGGTTACAACCAATATAGCAGATGTAGGTAGGTCTCTATGTCCAACACCCTGGTTCAGCCGGTAGAGCATCTGCCCAGTAAGTTAAGGACCTTATTTGTAATATTGGGACGTACATATGGGCCAGTTTCATAGTCAGATTTAGTACGCTTAAAGTGCGAGTTGATACTAAATACAGAACGACACCTACCTAGACCAAAATGGAATGGGCCAGTTTCTCATATGAAACTGGCCCATTCCATTCAATTTCAGGTAGGTGATGTCTTGTATTTAGTATAGCGCCGCACTTGAGGCGTATTAAATCTGACTATGAAACTGACCCATAGAGTCGATATTAGGAGGCAATATAATCCCCCATTTGACCCAAACTGCTTTTTAGTTGTATACCCAGTGCTGGATTACAGCAGGGCTCAAGGGCTATAGCCCAGGGCGGCAAATTTTGTAGTGATCATTACAGTCTGAGTCAAGGGTATGGATAGGCTACATGCAGGGTTATATTATACCGTAAGTCCTTTATCACTATTATTCATATACGACTTCTCTGTATGGTGTTTAGTTTATAGTTTACATTGTACGGGGGTTTGACGGGTGGGAGGGGGTGGTTAAGGTTTGTAGGGTCTGAACGGGTTTTCGGGTTGGGGATGGTGACTGGTGGGGGCAAGACACACAAATCCCCCACTGCGTATACCGGGAGATTGGTTGACTCCCGAGACTAGGGCGGTATTCAATAACGTATAGTGAACGCTTAGTGGACTGATAGTGTGGTCCCGAGCACACTATCGTTCCACCTTATAACCTATGATGACGTAAGCAAACCCACGCTAGTGTCCACAAAGCATTCACTTAGTCAAGTTCTTGCATATGGCCCTAAACTATCTTTTTTTTTAGTATCGCGTCTGACTACCTGTTCGGGTAATGCGCATGTTTGATAATCACTCTAATAATTTTAGAGATAAGGAAGGCTATATTTATAGAAAGTGTACCCGTATTTGCGTGAAGAAAGAATGGAAAACCATTTAGGAAAAACCAACGTCAGCACATCTGACTGAGATTTGAACCTCAATCTCTCCGTCTTCGGCAGTTTGGTCTAACAGGAAAGTAGCGCGTTAGACCATGTGGCCACCAAAGTGGGTTTATATTATTAAAATGAAGAGTTTGTCTGTATGTAATGAGCGTTGCGTGATATCTACCACACGAGAAGGTCTGAAATGTAAGAATTTGTAGCTCCTGTTCACGAACATGTGCACGTTGAAGCCGGAATATTAATATTTTGATTTCATTTTTTTTTAATTTATTAAAAACTGGTTCGGGGTGGGATACTTCTGCTAGTAGTTGATATTTGGACAGCCAATCCCCCACATTCTTTAACATGATCGTTATTGCAAACAATGAGATTAGTTGACTCCCAATATTAGACTATAAATACAGCCTCAACCTTAGAAGTCATCCAATCTCTCCCAGTATAGGAACATAAAGCAGCTTATGCTGAATGGGTGACTGAATCTAGACTATAAATACGGCCTTATTAATGCCTTGGCCACATAGACCAATACGGAAGCTACGCTCGCTACGAGTCAAAAAAAGATCGCAGCCACATTAGACACTGGTAATGACTGACCACATTCCACCGTAGATGCTACGCTAGCTACGTTGGATACGTTGGTCAGCGATCTGAGGAAAAGGATTTTTGCGGAATGTAGCCAACTACACGCATGCGCAAAACATGCAATCTCGTGTGTTGGTAAAGCAGTTCCATTGACACCTCCGGTCTGGACTGTCTGTTATAGTGTTCGTTTGGTTTTTGAGAAGTAGATGATCAAACTATGATGATTTTGGTAGGAAGAACACTAGAAGTTAGTTACAAATGTTACTAAAACCTTTTTAATACATTTATGCATCAAGCCATGTTTTCTGCAGCTGTCACTTTTGATAGATAATATCAAAATCTATAGAATGACAAAAATAATGAAGTGAAATAATATTAATGTTAGCCGCAAAGAAATATTTTTGAATGTTATCTGCTGTTCTTCCAACAACAATCAAGGTATACACATATAAACAATAACATTTTTTAATTTAGCCTCATCTTTACGAAGATCATGCATCATAATGATGTAATTCATCATATTCAGATATGTTTACATTCAATTCGTGAACCCACTTCCTTTTCTTTTTGAGCAACGGTAAAAGTGAAATATCAACCTCAGAAAATCAATGTTAACGGGAAACTATGAACACCCGCCTTTTTTGATGAAGACTGATGGAAAATGTACGTAACGTGGCTTAATATGTTGCCACCCACTGTAGAGTACGTAGCGTGAGTGTGTGAGCGTGTGTGGCCAAATAAAGCATGATATTCCCGGCTTTGAATGTTGGAACGACTGAAATATACTTATAAGATACTATTGCGGTCTCCCCTATTCACCGTGGGGAGCCAACGGCCGGGAAACTGAGTTTTGTAGTCTTATGGAATTTTGTTTGTTTGTAAGTCGTGTGATCAGTTGAACGATTGAGTTAAATGCCTCTGATTGAATTAGTAAAAATGAGGCGATGCACGAGGAGTTTGATGCTCACTTTAAGTGCAGTTTCAGGCGTTATATACTTTAAGCACCGTGTGAAAATAATAACAATAAAAACTGGATTATAATCATTTGTTAAGAAATTATACAAAGTGCTAAAGTGAATTTAGTTTGACTAGAAATGGAAAGTAAACGTTTCTAAATATAGGTTTCTTCACGTGTTCATCAGATGTATAATTAATCCTAAAGTATATTAGTCACGTATTTAAAATCAGTCAGTTGACTAGGTATATAGCTAGTACAGTCAGGCAGTGGCGTAGACAGGATTGTTAAATAGGGAGGGTTCAACTAGGATGTAAGAAAATGATTGAATATGGTTTTTTCTTAAAGCTTTTTAGAGGTTGTTTTGATAATATATTTAAATGGTGAGGCGAGGAGTTGGGAGGAATAATTTATGACTAAAATATTTACTTTCAATCACAGGTTCTTAAACTGTGGGTTGCGACCTCCTAGAAATTTTGTTTTGTGAAAAGTGGTAATGAATAAAATAAGTTTAAGAATATGTGCTTATGAAGAATATTTCTGATAATCTGGCCACTCTCCCCCTCCCCCCTGGGTTTTATTTTCTGTGCAGATCTAAGGATAACCTCAAACCAAGAATGGGTGCTCAAAGTCCCGCCCCTACCTCACCCTTATCTCCGTGACTACACCATTGTATTGACCCACATCGGTGGGCACACCGACTCGATGTTGGGCTCATCTAACAAATACTATTGGTGACCTGGTGGTCTAGGGGTGCTGAGGGTCAAGGGTTCAATCCTCGGTCCCGGCACAGATTTATCTGATTGTCAAACCCTTCCTTCACCTCTGACAAGATGTGTATTAATCACAACTTGTGAATGTGAGGAATGCCAGGCCTCTACCGTGGTTCGGATCCCACGTTAAACTGTAGGTCCTCCATTTCATCTCACAATCACCCTACCATTACACATTAGCGTAAGTGCGTATAACCCGAACGGGTAGTAAGTGCTAATTATAATAATAATAACAATAATAATAATAATAATAATAATAATAACAAATACTATTGTCACGAATATGTACACAATGTTTTAAAAATAATACCTAGTAATTAGTATAATATATAATAAAATAGTACCTTATTACAGGGCTACGTGCTACTTGCTACATACCTTACTACCCGTTTGGGGTTACTTGCTACATACCTTACCTTACATGTTTTATCAGTTATAGCCCATCAAGACTTCCCTCATACTTACCGGTACCCTAATATAGAGGAAGTGTGCCCGTATTTTTGGAGAAAGCGAGTGAAAAACTATTTATGAAAAATCACACATGGCCTGGATTCGAAATCTAACCTCTATGTCTATTGCGAGAGTGACGCCTTAGACCAGTGCTTTTCATTATTTTTGTTCGCGTACTCCTAGTTATTATTTTTATTCAACTTTGTAGCCCCAAAGTTTTTTGTGCATACATATACAACATATATCATAATAATCTACACTTATAATAATTTAAATAAATTACATCCAAAATAATTTAGTGAATAATAAGTTTTGAATGAGAAGTATATAAATGTATACATATATATGTGTATATACATATATTATATGATATAAATGAATATAGATACATACATATATATTTAATCTAACGTACCCTTTAATATGTATTCACGTATCCCCGGGGGTACGCGTATCCCAGGTTGAATACCACCACCTTAGACCATTCGATCATCGACGCAGGTTCAAATGATATTGCTAAACATATTGTAAATATATTACATTAACACTGTTTAAACCTGCATCGGTGGACATGCGGACTAAATATTAGACTCGTCTAGTCTGATTTTCAGTTGGCGGTGGGAGGGNGGGGGGGGGGGGGGGGGGGTTTGAGTTCTGAATCCCGGCCATGTGCACAAAAGCTGTTTTTTTTCTTCTCCCACGAAAATGCGGGTACGATTCCTCTAAACTCTGCCTTCCTAAGGCTGGCCATACACCAAAGGCAACATTTGACTCGAGACAAAATGTCGCATCACGTTGCATTTGGTGTAGAGACGTCTGAGATACTTTGACTCGCAACACGTTATAATTGTTCGATATCCCGCCATTATTAAGTGAACCATCAAAGAGTCGAGTTCAGTCTTTAGTTGGTTCTTTAAAAAAAAGGAGTGAATTTGTGCAGTTGGGTAAGTGTGATGGCTAATTAGGAAGCAAACGTAGTCATTCTTTTATGGCAATTCAAACAGCTTTTTGACGTGCAACCAGGAAAAAAATATTGGGTTCACCCAATAAATCAAAACAGATACATTAATAGCTTTATAGAGGAACTCAGTTTTTCAAAATAATTTAAATAATAACATGGCCGAGAATCTATATGTTAGGGTTCGGCCAGACTGACAAGCGTGCGAACGCGCAAGCGACTGGATGGCCAGACTGACGAGCGCGTAATTAGCAGATAGCTCTCGTTAGTTCTTGACGAGGAGGTTCCGAATCTTGGCTGAGTGAACTGAGGGTAGTTTTAACAAGTGATTTATTGTTGTGGTTTTCTCATCCTCTCTCCACGATAATAGCGATTCTTATTTGTAAAGGCCTATCTTTGATAATATTGAAGTATTTTAACATATCAGTTTTACATATATATATATATACATATAGGTATGGTTTATGATCTTACAAATTAAATTAGGCCGTTAGAAGCAAGTGTTCTAAACCTATCGATAGTAATAAAAATGTCAATATGAGAAGTTTTCCTAGCATTCAATGAACCAACATACAATAATATTGCCCAGCGCCTGTAAACTAGACTCTATCGGGTCGAGCGCGCGCGCTTGAAAAATAGAATCAGTTCTATCTTTCAAGCGTGCGCGCTCGTTCGCTCCAGTCTGGCCACCTCTCATTACAACCAATGTGTTCTATTTTATATTTTAGTCGCTCGCCCAGTCTGGCCACCCCCTTTATTCGGGGCCTGGTGAATGCGCAGTTTAAGGTGTCTTTCATGTTTTGTCACGAGATCATTGAGATGACGCAAGTGGTGTGCGTCGCTTCATTGGATGTTACGGCAGACGAGACATCATGCAGCACGTTGCGACACGCTGCGACAAAAGTCTTAGTCGCGAGACAAAACGTTTGCGTTTGGTGTGTGCCCAGCCTTATTCCTACCACATTAGTGCCATGTATGCATATAGCGCGGCGCACAAAAATATAGTTAAAACTCACATAAATGAATGTAACTACAACTTTTAGAATCAAAGTACAATCTAGTAGAATAAGTTCCAAGTCGGTGAACGACAATCTGCATTGCTGCGGACATTTATAAACTGCTATGTTATATAAACTTATGAAATATGTTTTCATATTATTACGCCATGTTTCGAATTACTGCTAACCCAGTGAATGCCATCTGCTATTTTTAGAAGGCAGTATATATCTTCTTTGTCTTCAGTAAATATTCTATTTATTTACAGTAGGTCACCCACCCGCTCGTCTGAAACTAAAATAAACCCTTACCTCTTAATTTTTTTTTCTATAGAATTATTTTGGTTGTAAAACCATCCTCAGTACAACTATTCAGGATTCCAATCCTGAACTTCCCAAAACCGCTAAACCATAACTTTGATAATACAAGCTTTAATGCATATTAAATTGTTTTTTGCGTAATTGACATACATTTTCTAAATTTATCAGCAAATGACTTTCAAACCAATTTAAGCTAACTCAATTTAACGTTAACTTTTTTTTATCTCCGTGTCTTACTACCTGTTCGGGTTATACGCATGTGTACTAATTACACTCACGTGCTAGGGACTAGAGGTTTAATTTAGAGGAAGTGCACTCGCATTTGCGTAGACAGAGAGTGTGGAGAACAATTTAGGAAAAAATACTCTTAGTGCACCCAATTGGGATCGAACCCTGATCCCTCAGTCTTCGGCAGTCTAGTATATTGCGAGCGTAGCGCCTTAAACCATGTGGCCACCGAAGCGGGTAACGTTCATTTTCTGAACAGACTGGTTTTATCAGCACATGACTTACAAACTAGCTTGGCTCAGCCCCCCC
>CABFWB010000373.1:128265-139747 GCA_902151455.1 Timema bartmani | reverse complement strand
TTTTGCAACCCTATAATATCGAAAACACTTTTTTTTTTCATATAAGTACATAAATACATATTACTTTGATTATGTTTATTGTGGAGCTTTACAGTTAAATTAAAATTACCGTTCGGCACGTCCGGTGCGTCAAACTAAACAAATTGTTTATGCAAAGTCTGAAATATTGTAGTTTGAAGAAAAAATTTTTTTTAGGTAGTTTTAGTCTGTGGTCTTAATTCCCCCCTAAAACCCTAAGATTACCCCCCGGTTAAGAACCCCTGACCTAGAATGTGAGGCTTTTAATATAATACGGACAGTTTTGGCTTGGACTCAACTTTTGAGTGAACCATATTTTAGAGTAGTAAACTACTTTCAAGCTAATGGAGATTCGTGAACTCCTATAGGCGGGTTCCCTTAAATCAGTGTTTCTCAAACTGTGGTACGGGAAGGATTTCAGGTATTACGCAATACACCACTGTGTTTTATTGATCATTAAATAGTTCTAACCCGCCTCGGTGGTGTAATTGGCTAACGCTTTAGTTTCGAGTTGAGCTCGACTGCCGAGGACGGGGAGATCAAGGCTCGAATCTTGGTCGGGTGAACAGGTTTTTTTTCTAAATGGTTTTCCACTCTCCCTCCATGCAAATGCGGGTTCTCTTCCTCTAAATTCAAACTTTCCATTTCCTAATCCTTTAGCGTAATTAGTACTTAAGCGTATAACCCGAACGGGTAGTAAGACGCGGTGCTAAAAAAAAGTTCTTAAAATAGTGAGTCTGCTAAACAAATTAGTTACTAGCGCATATTTTGACGAAATACTATGGACTTTTCAAGCCGTTCTTTCTTTCTGTCATGACTTTGTTTAACTTTTCACATAAACTTTGTAATGACCATTTATTTACCCACAGTATAATTTTTTTTAATATTTGAAAAGACCGTTTATAATACCGTTTACAAGTGAGCAGGTACTTTTTTCATTACGTTCGTTCGTTAAGTTCGTTTCGTTTGTTTTTTTTATTACGAAGAGATAAAAGGGGTAAGTTGGTTTAGGTAATGCCCCAAAAAAAGGTACGTGACTGGAGATAATTTGAAAAACACTGCCTTAAATTACTGTAGTATTTTAATATGAGAATTGCTGTAAACTTTGATAACATTTCTCTATATTATTCGTTTTATTTTATATGTAGGTTGTTTATAATATTTTTCAGCTGCAGATCATATGACTTGAAGTATAAATACATGAACGTAGATTTAATACAGCCAAAGGAAATAACTTTTTTGACAACTATAAAAGTTACTAAAACAATATTTATTATATTCATACGTTAAAATCACGCTATCTAAAACTGTTACTTTTCAAAGCTAAAATTAATTATACCTTTCAAATAATACAAATAATGAGGGTTGTAGTGGAGCTGGTAGTGAAGTGGAGCGGTGCTCCGGCTGATTTGTCAGCATAAATATATTTTTCTCTGGAAATTAGACTTGTTTGTCTTTAAATATGGATGCATGTAATATATAGTAATTGATCTTCATTAATGATATTCACAATAGATAGATTCCCTTTCATGGTCATAGGGAGAATTTAATGGGGGGTAAGGAGGTTCGAAATCGTAAGTTTATGATATGATGGTAAGACTTTTTACTAAACCCTATAATATAAGTAAACTGTTATTTTATAGTTTATACAGTAGTGTTGTAACTTTATTTGTGAAAAAGGAGAGAAAGACAAGAAACAATAAAGTTTTCTTACTGATATTCTACGCTCCTCTTCCCCGGCCAATTTTAGAAAATTGGGTGCTCCAATGAGCCATTTGTTGTGATTCTCGTTTGGAGAATTTTTGAAAATATGTATTTTAAACACTTTTTAGAATAATGCTCCCCTCCGACATTTTTAAAATTTTTGATACTTCTAGAGGTTATTTGAAGTATTCTCCTTCGACAAATCTTTGAAAATTGGATTAGATTTTTTTTAATATGTGAATGCCCCTGGATGTTATCTAGTGCAGTGGTTCCCAACCTCTTTCAGCTGACGCCCGCCCACCTTCAATTATTACTAAAGGATTACAATGAGGGATAATCTTATTAACTATAACAGATTTCCCCCCCTCCTTTGTGTCATTTTTATTGAACTTTCTTCCAAAGAAAACTATTTATCAACAATTGTTTAGTTTTCATGAAAGTCATAGTTGAAAATTCGGTGGTGGCCGCATTGGTAGAAAGGAGAAAAGAGCGAATCCAAGGCCTGCGGGATTGAAAATAAACATGCGCATGCGCGCTAGTGTCTTACTATTTGGATAGTCACCTAATTTCTTACAAATGGTATGCAGTATTGCCAATACCACGATAAACAAATTATCTTTATTACTTTGGAGAGGTGATTTAGATACAAAATTGTTTTTAATTCTTAGCCAATTTTTAATATTTCCGAATTGATCCACCCCCTTCCTATAGAAGTGCTTCACGCCCCCCCAGGTTAGGACCTACTGATTTAAAGTGTTCCTCAACTTTTTTTTTTCTCTTTTTCAAAACTTAGATGCTTTAGAAGCTATTTGATGTGGTCTTCCACCAACAAAATCGGATTCCCTTATAAGCTATAAATAGATGCCCTTTAAAAGCTATACAAATTGGTTTTCACCGCGTCACAGTTTTGAAAATTGAATGCTTTTAGAAGCTAATTGGAGTAGTCCTCACTTGGATTTTTTTTTATTAATATCATATGCATACAGAAGCTACTGAATTTGGAGTGGCCCCTACGAGTTTTTTTTTAAAATTCGGATACTTCTAAAAGTCATTTATAATGATATTCGCCTGGAAATGTTTTGAAAATTAAATACCTTTAGAAGCTATTTGAAGTGGGTCCTTCTCTGGCAAATTTTTTAAAGTTGATACCTCTATACGTTATTTGAGATTTGATACAAGGCCATATTTAAGCTTCATATTAAAAACTTCGGAATATTTCGGGTGGGGGGTGGGGGCAGGAAGGTGGTAGAACCCCATAAACCTTCCTTCCTCTCTTTGCTACTTGGTTCGTTTAATCCATAATGAAATATAGAAACAAGCAAGTGATCCCAAGCCCCCAAACCCAAACACCCGTAATAAATAGCTCCGGCACTGCTACATTTCGGACTACATCCCTGCTAATAATCGAATAAAATGTTATCAATGCTAACCGTAAGTAAATATGTTTCTATTTTCTAAAAGTTCATTCCTGCCAAAATGATACTATAACCTTCCTAACTGTCGGTTATGTTTCTTCCTATGACAATTGGACTGTAGAAGTTGATGAAAAGGTAACAGGAAGTGTGTCTTAGAAGTCACCTCAACCAAAATTACTTCGTCGATGGAAAAAGGGTATGTCTCTCTCTCTCTTTCTCTCTACAAATAAGAGCAGCAATAAATTACTGAGGTAAACGTGCTGACTTGTCGACATTCCGCACAGGTTTCAACCCCCTGTCCCATGACTCCTCCCCTCGACCAACACAACACCTTCTCACGAGAGTTCTTAGAAATGTCTCTCAATTGTTACGGTAACTCGCTTCAATACTTTCTTTGCTACTGAACTAACTCTACTGCTCTGTTTCTCTTTATTTCGCTTTACTATCTTTTGAGCAGACAATAATTCACCTGTTACAGAATACCTTGAGCCCTTCTCTAAAGGAAGACACAGCCGCGCTAAAGCGACACAAGTCAATTATTATTTTTTTAATTAATTTTCTTGCATTGGTAAATATTAGTC
This sequence comes from Timema bartmani, assembly GCA_902151455.1. Classification (NCBI taxonomy): domain Eukaryota; kingdom Metazoa; phylum Arthropoda; class Insecta; order Phasmatodea; family Timematidae; genus Timema; species Timema bartmani. Next base: position 136,029 of record CABFWB010000373.1, on the reverse strand, counting down.
AACGTTAAGTCACAAAAGGAGGGTTCTGGTTAGAAGAAAGTTTCAGAAAATACAAAACATATTTTTTTGTGGTCAACGTTAATAGCATTTTATCATATTATTAGTATCATTCCAAAGGCAATAGTACCAGTCCAAAAAAAAGATATTGGCCTTGAATCACGATAAGACAATAATACAATTTATTAAAGCTACGCAGTGGCCGATTGTCTAAGGCCTAACTCTCGTGTTCGACTAGCGTGCTGAAGATGGGGAAACTTGGGTTCGAATCCCGGTCGGGTCTATTGAGAGTTATTTTTTACTAAATGATTTATCATTCTCCTTCAATGAAAATGCGGGTAGATTCCCTCTAATATGCTTTCTATCATTCCTATCCCATTAAAGTGAAAAAATTATAGGTCTATGTGTGTTTAATCTGAACTGGTAGTAAGACGCGGTGAAAGTAAAACTAAAATATCAAAGCTATCTGATAAATTAATATACTTTGCAACTCCCCTATTTGCCATATGATGTCACTTGTAATATATATATAGTGTGTTGCCTCTTGTCCCTGCTAGCCACTGTACACGTCTTATACGTTCTTTGTTGATCTGACTATATAGGCTATTTACCCGCACCGGTGGACATGCGGACAAAAGTGTCACCTTAATCTTGACTGGTATCACGGTGATTGAGATATAACATTTCAAATATCTGCTTGGTGTGGGCCTATTGAGGTTTTATTTTAAACGGAATAAGGATGAAGCAGGTAAATGTAACCGCATTTGCGTGGAGAGAGAGTGGGTAGTCATTCAGGAAAAACACCCTCAGTGCACCAAGCTTAGATTCAAACCCTGACCTCCTCGTCACCGGGAAACTGAGCCAGTTACACGTACTCATCGCTGCAGGTAAGTACCACTATTAAAATAAAAGTTGTCGCGTGAGAGAAAAAATAAATAAATTCAATCTTGATAGAGACTGTAAAACTGTTATTGTTAGTTGCTTATTATTGACCTCAACCATATAAGAATGTGAAGACGCTGTGTTTGAGATAGCGACCGACTACTCCTTAATTCGAATGTTGAAAACATCAACTTTTCATTCCTCTCGTGGGACATAAAGTAAATAAATCAAGAATGGTTTGGATCTTCCTATAAGCGCGGTCGTATGCTTCCCTTATACTTACGGTGACCATACGTCCCGAAAAAATCGGGACCGTCCCGATTTTAAGGGCTGTGTCCCGGCGTCCCGAATAACGACCAAAATGTCACGAATTGTCTGACTGATGAAAAAAGTTTCTAAAGTAAAGTAAAAATATCGAAATCGTTACATTTATAATATTTTACTTTTATTGAGAGTATATGAATAAACTCCGTGTGTTTTTGCCTTTTCACCGGTGGCGGCGGCGGCGGCGGTGGTGGTGGTGGGGCGGCCGGTTGCTACCCCTCTAGATTAAACAAATGTTATTCAATGCACATAGATTTTATATACGGAATTTAAAAATGGCAGCTTTTATAAGTCACAAATAGACATCCAACTTAAAATTAAATCATTGAATCAACTGAAAACGAGTAGAATTAGGAAAATGAACAGAAAAACATCATAATTTTTATTAGCCTATTATATTTTTACAAAATATAATTTTCTCAAAACTCTTATTATTTAAACTTTAAAATTACTTGTTACTGTGAGCCACTTAGTCTTAGAGATTGAGATGAGTCCAGTAGTTTTGACTACCATTTTTACGTAGCCCATATTTCTTTATAGCTATGACATATTATTGTAATTTATGTTTTTTAAACTACTAAAAATAAAAAATCTTGGAATATGTTTGTTCTTAATCGTGCTTATCCCTTATGCTTATGCACTTATGCTACTTTTCAAAAATGTTGCCAAATTGTCCCGATTTTCACTGTCAGAAATATGGTCACCGTACTTATACTACAAGTGCTTGTAAAAAAACTACTACCAACAATACCAGTACACAGCTTAAACCAAAGACAGAAAATTTTACCTATAAGCATTAATTCCACAGTAACAGCACATTGGATAGTTCCAGGCTCTCATAGATATGTTTGCCCAACCACAATCCACGAAGAAGAAATACTTTGTGTTTGTGTGATTCGCTATGAACTACAATGTTCGTATTTCAAACTGACCCAAACTAATACACAGAGATACAACTTAAATTGTATTTCTACTTGATTCCTAAATTTTCTGATTAGAAATATGTGTATCGGGGAGGAGTTAGAAAAACAACAACTTTGAACTGACACGTCATATGGTTTTATCGACTGAGCCATCCATGCATGCATTGATAGTGTTAGTCACGACTACTAGAGCGCACTGATTCAATTTCATTATCTTTGAATATAAATTATATTCTCAAGAGTCCAAAGATTCACTGTCGGTAAAAACTTCAGTATTACTATTTTACATATTATATTAGGTAATAAAGTGAAACAAAGAAAAGTCCAGGGTTTTGAATCCTTTTCCCGATAAAGTTGTATTATCTATGAGTTTTGTGAGTTATTTAAATGGAGATGCTCCCTTTTTACTTTATACACATTATAAACAACAACAATGCTTCTTTGGAGGTCACACTACTTTTTGAAGACTTGCCTTTTTCCCGTTATGTTTCAATCGCTCGAGATGTTAATTTTACGACACCGTTTTCCGCTTACAACAACAAAGTAAAGCCATAACAATATAAAAACTTATTTTTTCCAATTCAAGCTTTTGATTTTTTTTACCTTTCCTTGTTTTTACCCTGTCCTTCTCCATTCTTTTCCAAACAAATGAACTACTTTTTTTTTATCGTGTGAAGCGAATGGTAGAGGGACATAGGATCCAAAGTCAAGGAAGTAAAACACATTCTACTGGTTAAGCCAGCGCGATGATAGTAGGGCCTAGTGAATTTAATTCTGTCCCAGGAAATTACAGTTCAGAGTAGCCTTGTGCTCTGGAAGCCTTTCCACGCAAATGCGGGTATACATCCTTAAAAATTGCATCGTCCTCATCCTGCCCTCATTAGTGTAATTAAATGGGGATAGCTTGGATGGGTAGTAAGAGACGATGCTTGGCAAAATAAACGAGATCTTTTAAAACCAGGTGTTTATAATTATCATTATCATATTTTTACATTGAATAAAAAACCATTCCTACTCTCTTCCCCTCCGCCCTCCACTTCACAGATATTCTACATCCAATTCTATTTTTTCACGCCTTTCAACATTTCAGGATGTATTTGTATTCCGGTATTAAGGTGTACTCAGGGTTTGAAAGATGTATTTCACCTAGTTCTCTTACAAGTCGGTACCATTGTAAACTACTGAGCTAAGGAAGGTCTCTTTTTAGAGTCTTCGAAACTTGAAAATAAACACCGATGATTGAAGAGCAATAAACAAATCCCCCCACCCCTCAAAAAAATGCTTCGGAAATGAAGCAAAACCCCTAACAAAAGGTAAAAAAAAAGAGTGTCAACAGTAAAGTTAATGCAAAGATGAAAAGACGGGGTATATTTTCCTCTTTTGTCACCCTTAACCTCCCCAAGCTTTTCGGTGATTTACAACTGAACAAGAAATTGTAGTAATTATAATAATTGTCAGAACTTCTATGAAAATGTCGGTAAGAACACACCTCCACTAACCCAACCCCTTCCCTCCTTAAAAAAAAAGTCTACAAAATGTCAAAATTATCCGTGAGGCACGGGATTTGTCTGAGTCTTAAGACTGGGGGGTCAAACAACGGCACATACCCGCACTGGTGGTCCAAAGTTCTAAAGCATCAGGGTGGTTGCAATAGATTGGATTGCCGGTACTCAAAGCCGTAGTCGGGGGCGGGGAGGGTGTTCCCACCCCCCCGAAATTTTATGAACAAAATATACATGTGCATCAGGGTTGCAATAGATTGGATTGCCGGTACTCAAAGCCGTAGTCGGGGGCGGGGAGGGTGTTCCCACCACCCCGAAATTTTATGAACAAAATATACATGGCTTTATTTATGGTTCAAACATTATCAAAATTAAGGTATAAGTACAAAGTAGGAGGTTGTGTTACCACTTCAGATATCTTATAGAACTGTTTATCAGTCAGAATTTTTTTTCTAGCCTCCGTCAATTGGGGGATGTACCCACCAAACCCCCCTGAAATTATTGGCTGGCTACGGCCTTGTCGGTAATGGTGAGATTACAGTTCAACTCTTTTACTAATGCAATGGAAAGGGGTTCCCAAATGAAACTTTTCACGGTGGTTTTTCCTGTCCGTACCCACCACGCAAATACAGGTATATTTTCTCTGAATTTTACCATAACAATCCTGTGTTAATTAGTGTTGTTAAATGCAAACATCTTGGATGAGTAATGATAGGTGAAGAAAAACACCAATGGTATAGGGAAGAGGGAGGTATAATTTATAGAGAACGTGCCCGCATTTGCGTGAAGGGACAGTTGATAAACCATTTAATTTAGGAATAAAAGCCACTATCAGTACACGGGAACAGGATATGGACCCTAACCTCTTCATTAAGAGCAATCCGGTATATTGTGAGACTGATACCTTAGACTATACGACCACAGATGTGGGTATGTCATTCTTTGGTGTTTAAACGCATTTGTAAAAAAAATATAATTACAATTTTGAAACGCCCCCTCTCCTTATTGTTTCCTCAACTTAAAGTCAATTATGATAGCCAGTATTAGTTCTAAGTGGCAGGTCCACCGGCCGCTAGGTACCCGGTACCAGGAGAAAAGTGAGGGCCCCTATCACTTTGTAATACTAAACTTCCGTGACAGTGGAATCTTATCTATTCAGACGTGGCAGTTAGCCATGGGTTTTTTTCGAAGGGTTTTAAACTTCAAGCCAGAAGATAATTGGTGGGGCACTTGTTTGACATTTTTGAAAATTATACTTCTCCATAATCTATTTGAAGTGGTCCACCCCCAAACACACTTTGAAATTTTAATACGTTACCTCTAGAAGCCATTTTGAGTGATCCTGTTCTGATTTTTGTTTTTTTTAATTTCAATGTTCTTAGAAACTCCTTAAAGTGGCTTTCGTCTGGAAATTTTTGGAAAATTATATTGCTATTAGAGAAGCTATTTGAAGTAGTCTTTCCCCTGAACATTTTTGAGAATTGGATGGCTCTAGAAGCTAAGGCCTATCCCTATTTATAATAGTCCTTGATTGGATTTTATTTTCAAATCAAGTGCATCCAGAACCTATTTATTGGACCAGAAGCTATTTGAAGTGATCCTCACCTGGAAATGTTTCGAAAATTAGGTGCAATCAGAAAATATTTAGAGAAGTCTTCAGCTGGATCTATTTTTTAAATGAAATGCCTCATAACTATATAGATTGGCCCTTCACTGCTAAATTTTTGAAAATTGGATGATTCAGTCTAGAAGCTATTTGGAATTTAATACTAGGCCATTTTAAGCTTAGTATTCGAGAATATCAGAGTGGAGTGAAATAAATCTAGAAGGGGGCAAGTTTAGGGCTTTTCCAGAAGAGATGGCGAGTTTATTTCATTGGGGGCGTTACACCACTCCTGCTCTACTTAGGTTTATATAATAAATTTTTTGGAAGCCACTATTGATCGCATTCTTCTACAATTTTAGTGTCATTATTGATAATGTCTATAAATAATAATGGCTGCAGATCAACTTGACGTATGAATGCGTGAAAGTAGAGCGATAACTTTTTATTAAATAGGGTTCTTTCTGTGAAAGATGAATTGTATATAGAGTAGAATCATCATTAAAAGAACCTTTAAGTAGATAAAAAATAAATGTAGATTAGCCTACACAGACATCTTGCGATTGTGCGAATTTACGTCATTTGTAAACAGTAACAGCTGCATGATATATCATTAGGCGTTTTACAAGATTAAAGTATGTTTCTTAAATTTTTGAACTGCTAAATAAAGTTTATAAGGCGATACAACAAAAAAAACTTAAAGATATAATTAAATTTAGTTTAATAGTGAAAACTAAAATGGATACACGAGAATTTTGTAAACGACATAAATGTGTTTTATCAAAGTTGCTCTTAAAAAGCACCTTTGTATTTTGAAATATCCTAAAATAATATTTGAAAAATGGTTAAAAGATTACACAATATTTTTTTCCTATATTATGGGATTAATAAAAATAATCTGTGTTATATAAACTATGTTCTCAGCAGTGTTACTTGCCTACCCGCCTCGGTGGCGTAGTTAGCTAACGCGCTAATCGTGTTGTGCTCGACTGCCGAGGACGGGGAGATCGAGGTTAGAATCTCTGTCGGGTGAACTGGGGGGGCGGGGGTGGTGGTTCCTAAATGGTTTTCCACTCTCCTCTCCACGCAAATGCGGGTTCACTTCCTCTAAATTCAACCTTCCCAATTCCTAATCCACTAGCGTAATTAGTACTTAAGCGCGTAACCCAAACGGGTAGTAAGACGTGGTGCTAAATAATGTTACTTGCCTGTTTCGCTGTATCACCGTGTGCAAAACCAACTCGCCATATTGCTTTCCTACAAGCGAGACAAGATTACAATTTTGTCGCATCATATATCATATCATGACCATATCACTCTTAAGATTGAGCTAAAGATATTGTGTTATGGCCATTACTTACTACCACGAGAATTTTTAAAGCTTTGTAAACTTATAGAGTCTGTTCTTGATTGGTTTTTACCTGGATGACAGTTCTAAAATCAGATGTTTAGGTTTTGGGTTGTAAATGATCATTGTTATGTTATAAATGTTAAGTTTTTTAATTATATGTTATATTTTACATTTAAAATAACGTAAACTTGAGTTTTATTACACTGTTTCATAACTTTTAATAATTTCTTTTTACCCAATCTGAAACAATATTTTAAACATAATTAAAAGTACTTATTCTCCGTTTTGGAATGTTATCTATGAAGTGTAATATAGTGCATACATTAATACCTTTTAATACAGGCATCGTATTTACTTGGAAAAGGGAAAATACTTGTAATTTTTTATATATATAATAAATTATTTTATGATTATTTATCGTATTTCAAAATATTTAACTGAATCAAATATTTTTTATCCACTGCGTGAGTGCATCATTGTAAATAACTTGTTTCTGTCACGTTCAATCACATGGTTTAAATTCGTCGGTCGTCATTTTGAAGCTATTTTCGTTAGAACTTTTGTCAAAGTGATGTGAATCATTTTTTTAAAGTGTAATAAAACGATAAATAAGCTTTGTGCCCGACCTCAAATAAATATATAAATAATATTGGCCTAAATTACTGTGGTTTACTATCAAATTCATACATTACCATACGTGTTCAGTATAGTTTTCCAATGTGATATATGTCAGCTGTTGGCGTATGGATATATTAGGGATTATTTTTAGTAACTTTTCGAGCTGTCATCCAAGTAAACTAAGTTCATGAATGTATTATACGTATCCATGCATATAGTAAAACTCAAAAGGTTTGTGTGTATATTCGAGTGTCCGTCTGTTTGTTGCCAGTAAACTCAAAATGTACTCATCGTATTGAGACGGGACCTCTGTTGTAATACTAATCTTTCAGGGAACATGGTAAGTCACATACCTAGAGATGTACATTTTCCGGGAAATTTTGAATCGGAAAATTTTCTGCTGTGGCGGCTTTCGGTGGAGGAGTTAAATGGTAGAGGTGGCACCTAGAGCCAAGTATACTTAAATATAGCGTGTTAAGAGAAGAGTGGGCTATAAGAAGGGGTGGGGGCACGGGGGTGAGGGAGAGGTAGATAGAAAGCACGGAGAATAGAAAGGGGGGGGGG
>CABFWB010000373.1:89179-128213 GCA_902151455.1 Timema bartmani | reverse complement strand
CAACCTTACAATTATTTTAGTTAATTTATTGATGATAAAAAATTGTAGCATGATTTATGAAAACAGTGGGTTGACAAAGGCTCGCATTTATTTGTTTCCTTACTAATTTTTTTTAACACCGTGTCTTACTTACGCCTATTTACTAATTACGTTACTGTGTTAGAGATTAAGAAGGTTGAATTTAGAGGAATGGCACCTGTGAGAGGGGAAAACTATTAAGGAAAAACCACTCTCAGTGCATCCAACCAGGATCGAACACCGATTTCTCTGTTATCGGCATTCTAGTCTATTTAGACAGTAGCGCCTTAGACCGTGCGGCCACCGAGGCTCGTTTGGTGATGTTTCTGGTGTTAACGTCCTTAGGAGGAATTAATCTTTAAGCGTTGACATTTGGGAAATCTAAATCTCGATTACTTTAGTTCCATTTAATTGATTGAGATTATTTTACAGAAATAATAATTGAAAATTTTCCGTTTTGGAAAATTTTTCGGAAAAAAATATATGAACAATTTTCTGTCTCACATCTCTAGATATACCATCACGCTGTCTCATCAGCAAGCAATATATTGTAATATAAAAAAAAAGTCACGCCTGGTGTTGCAGGTACATAAGATGGCACGTGATATGAACTGTGATGTGGAGGGGGGGCGGGAAGGAGGGGGGGGGGTAAGTTCTTGTATCTAAGTTCATGCATAGCACACCGCTCTCAGTTAGGATTCATTATTCTCTAGCATTTGAAGTTGCCGAATGTGTCGATGTATTGTTTAATGTGAGCGAAGCTGCGGGCAAATTCTAGTTTCTAATAAAGTTAAGAAATTAACTGTAATTATCGACTATCGAAAGACCGACATTTCTTTTCCCATTTGACTCATTTGACAGCTATGTATCAATATGTATTTGACACCTTGGATCCCATTTGATTAACTTAACAAGCATGAATATACACCTATTTGACTATGCCAACAAGGACTTATTGACACCCATTTGACTACTTCAACAATTACGTATTGAAACCCATTTGACTACTAATAAGCACGTATCGACACTCATTTGAGTCTCCGAGGAATTTAGTCGAACGTGGCCTCTTTATGATTTGTGTAGATGCCAAAATAGCCGCAGGCTCTGTGTTTAATTTGCGCGTATGAATAGTGTAACCAATCAATAAAATTAATAACAACAACAAAAAATCCACCTATAAGACAAACAGTACCGGGTTCATGTACCAACCGGCATCTTCTCTATCGTTCATTGGTCGTGGGGCTAATCCCACTCGTGACCTGCTATCAGTTCCTCCATTATACCCTTCTTCATTATTTTTTATCTTTCAGTCTCGTTTTCACTCCTCGTTTGTTTTGACCCTTCCTTTCGTGATTCACTTGTTTTGTTAATTGATGTTGTTGCCACAGCGTCTCTTACTACCACGTTTTGTGCGCTAGTGTGCTGGATGTTACGATACACTAGCCTACTTGTGAGTTGGCAGACACTTTTTCTCTGATCGGTAGCGCGTCTGCCTACTGATCTGGAGGACTCTAGTCCGATTCCAAACAAAGCCAAAAATGTATAATTGTGAAATTGAGAGATATCGCTTTCACCAAAGTTTTTAAAATGTTTGAGGTCTGATCATCAGATTTATAGTTATATATAGAATTAGAATGAGAATACACCCTGAATCCGGTACTAAACTTATACAAATAAACAAGTACCTACATTTATTAATATTTAATAATAAGCTTATTACTGCCTTACTTAATTTTTTCACCATGTCTTACCACCCATTCGGTATATACGCATTTTAATTTTGTTAAAAATGCAGGAAAAGGGAAGGTAGAAGTTTAGAGGAAAATTACCTACATTTTCGAGGAGGGGAAATCGGGGAGGGGGGAGAAATAGATTCAAGAGAAACCACCTTCAGTGTCCCGGCCAGGATTCGACCCCCTGACCTCCCCGTTGCCAAACAAGACCATGTGAGCCTGATATTTTGTCCTTGTGTCCAAGAAGTCCACTGACACCGGTGCTCATAACTTAAATTAACCCAAGGACACCGAATAATGGCGAAGTTTTAAGTGAATTTAATATATTATTCTCATGGATGAAGAACATAAAGCCACAAATAAAAAAACTAAAAACTAGGCTACCATTAATACAAAAGGCTTTGAAGAAAGTGACTGAAATACAATTTTCTAATATACATTTTGTTAATATAATTTTAAGCCGAATAAAATGAAAGTACGTAGTTTGGTTACTTATAGTGGGTTTAGAAAATGAGGGAAGAAAATTACCTTTGTCTCTAACAATGTTATTAATTTTTTTTATACAATATCTAAATTTTTATGGCCCCATACGGCAACTGTAATTCTTTTCAACGAACCAGCATACCTGACTTGGACTATGCTCACGGCCATCACTTCCATTGATACAGTCCTTAATCAAAGTACTGTCTGCCTATAAACTAGTGACACATCATTTAAAAGTATTGTCCCCAGTAAGGACATAAAAATAGTACCACGATAAAAAAATTGTTTATGTGATAGCTTCAAACATATGTGGCATTCAGTTAAATATGTAAAAAATATGTAAAATAAAAATCGAAAAAAATGACCCCAATGATCTAATTCGCCAAAATTTCGCTTTTCACATTTCTAGCTGGCAGGATTAAAGTATGTAATTATATAAAAATACGGGCTCAAGTATAATCAATGTTGACAGCAAATATATAAATTTGTATTTTCTAATAGTTTTTTCTTACCATAACCATACCATAGTGAAGTCTGACTTTCATAAAAAGTCGGTCATTTTAAAACTTGAAACTCACAATGCCCCAATGGTGGAAATAAAAATATTACAATAATTACTGTCTTTACATTTTTAGTCCGTTTGGTTAGTAATCTAAAGATAAATATACAATAATCCATAAGGAAGTAAACCCTTGTTTTTATAGGAAGCCTACTTTTGATAACCTATATTGATTGTAAGTCACTAAAATTTGATGCTCTAAAGCTTCGTCTTATTTGATTTATTAATGATATAGTTCACCTAAAAATTAATCCAACAATACTTCCTTATGAATTAATTTATAATGTATGTTTACATAAATTTAACGCACTAAGAATGTGAATACAATCGTAATTATTTTCCCGCCATTGTGTGCAGTATGAGTTATTTCCAGTTTGTTTTCAAATACTGTCTACCTGCGAAAATTAGACTGTATTATTGGGAGATTTTGATAACATTTTCATTCATAAATCAAATAAGACATATTTCTGAAAATGTCAAATTTTAGTGACTTTGAATCCATGTTGATGATCGCAAATGAGTTTCCTATAAAACTCAAGATTCAGTTGGTTTAAAAGCCACGTGCTGATACAAGACACAATGTTTTATAAAGTATGAGTTAGCTATCCAATCAAAACTAAATCCTCACGCATCGAGTGTGTCTTCCGTAAAAAAAAAAATCATTCGGGCAAACGAACCTGTAGCCTACTTTCCCGAGGTCCTATTTGACATTGTCGTCGCCCGGGCAATGAACTCGACACATCAGCTTATTAATAACGTGTGTCTCGAAATAAAAAAAAACAACAACTGATGTTTAATGACAAGAGATTAAAACGATAAACCTGTTGAGTGGTGCTCATCACCATATATGATCGAGTGAAATAAAACGTCGCACCATCCTCGTGTAATGGATGTCCGGTTGATTGGTTTATTGAGTACGGTTGAGGAATAGTTAATAAATAATGGAGCCTAAGGTGGCAATGCGTGTACTTGTCCACATTCATGACCATCAAATGAAATTGGGTGTCTGTTGGGACTTGGGAGGAACAGAAACAAGTTTGGGGTGTTTTTTTGAGGGGGAGAGAGAGAGAGCCTGTTTCAATTCTTGCTGAGAAATAAACGAGACACAGAAAATGTTACGGATTTGGATTTATTTAACGGAGAAATAGGGCTTTATTCAGAATTAAAATAAATACTGCATGCTACACGTTTCACTGCCTGTCCTAGATATAAAAAATATACTAATGAGTAAGGTATAATTTAGAAGAAATGTGCCGTCATTTGAGTAAGGAGAGAGAGTGGAAAAACTTCGTTATAACCAACCGGGTTTTGAACTAGGAACTCTCATCAGAAAACCATAGAAGACGGGACAGACACCTTTGCTTGTGCCCGCAGGTGCGAGTTACCTCAATTTAATGCCATATATATATATTTCATATTGGGATGGATGGAAACTTAAATTGCTGTCTTTTTGAACCATTTATACAAAAAAAAAGGCTTAAATAATAAAAATATTGATCAAGTAGGCCTAACAATGTTTATACCACTACCCATGAGAATTATATTGTCCGGTTTGTCAATAACAGAGTCAAGGTTCGAATCTCAATCGGGTGTAATGGGGGGTAGGGGGGCAAGGTTTTCCACAGTGGTTTTACCGGTCCTCTCTAAACTAACGTGGAAACATTTCCTTTAAGTTACTTTCCCAACCTTCCCCCCTTAAGTTAGTAGTAGCTTTATGATTGAAATAATGTAATTAAATAAATAATTGTTAAATATTTCGGCACTAGAATAAAGTTAATTTTTGAATCGTGTTCAACCCTTCCCTATCTCTGAGAGCTCACTATAGATGTCAAGCCTGTTTAGTTTGCTTTGTCAGAGGTCAAGGCTCAAATTTCAGCTGGTTGTACTGAGGGCGGGTTTTCCTAGATGTTTTCCCAATCTCCTCCCCCTCCCCCCAAGCAAATTTTGCTACATTTATTATAAATTATACCTTCTACATCTCTACTCCAATAGCGTATTTAAGGTGGGGATGTGGGGATGTGGGGAACATGAAAAAAGGTGATTTTGCAGTTTTTATAACAAAACCTATTTTTTATAAGAAAATATTGCTTCTATACAAAAATAGAGTTTAATCTTCTTCACATGTTGATATCAACAACTCTTGAATATCTATAACAAGCATATTAGCATTAGCTAAAAAACTCTTTAAATGAAGAGAAAAAGTCGTCATTAAATTCCAGGACACCCTTGACATATATTCAAGAACTCTTGATATCAACATGTGAAGAAAATTAAACTCTATGTTTGTACCGGAGAAATATTTTATTTCTTTTAACAAAAAACAAATATGTTTCTATAAAAACTGCAAAAAACACTTACCTTTTTCCACGTCACCTTCATCCCCACTTTAACATACGGTATATGCTTTTAACCTGAAACAGCAGTGAGAAACGGTGGTAAACCAATAATCGTGTGTAGGCAATAATAATATGTATGTTAGGGCAGTATTACACTGTCACAACCAATGTAAAAAGAATAGAAAGGTTGGTGCCACTTTGAGGAATTTGATTATGTCCTTGCTTATGTCACCCAGTACACAGCAGTTATATTTTAATACTAAAACAGCCACACCACACACACACATACACACATACACACACATATATAAATAAGTAGAGCAGTGGTTGGCAACCTTTTAAGCACGAAGAGCTATTTATTTTCCAAAATATGTTTTACTCTTGAGACGCCAAGAAAAATGCCTATTTTTATATTTGAATTTTCACTTTTTATTTATGTATTTATCAACGACAAGTTGAGAATATACATATTTTTAATGTAATAAGTAAAACATATCAAAGCAGATCTAAATATTTGAGCCTAACATTTTGAGGCATGCTACAAAGTGGGCTTATTGTTAAAAACTTATTTATTTATTAATGGAATAATAAATTGAGGACTAATGATGAAAATTTAACAAAGAAGTTTAATTTCAATTAATAATTGACAGCCATCATGCCTGTTATTTATCAAACAAAACTATATAACAAAAAATGTACAAAATTATAAAATATAAGGTGGGTGCCTAAAATCTGTCCAAAGGGCACCATGGAACCCGCGGGAACCGCGTTTCTGACCCATGAAGTAGAGTGATGACGTTAATTTGATATTAATGTGGATTTTAAAGGTTTATTTATTATTTAAGCTTCCAAAATGTGACATGATTTTTACAACGTAGTTTTATATAACTCTGTGAATGTAATGCGCTAGCTTGTGTACAGTGTGATTTCACAAGCTCTGCCAATCAGATGTCTTTATTCATCTAGCACTAGCTTCTATTCTCCTTGGGTATTGCTGCTGGTAGTTGATTATTTCTTTAATAGATGGCACCACAATACAGATGGAGATTAGCTTAATTTTGAACAAGAAAATTTCCAAACCTATATGGTCACATTTTGCCAAAATTTGGTAGTTGTTTACCTCTTGCTTAAGGTGGGATGGAAGGGGACGCGAGAAAAGGCCAGTGTTTTTGCACTTTTTATGGCAAAACTTTTTTTTTTTTGGCAAAATTAATAAAATATTTCTCCAGTACAAACACAGAGTTTAATTTTCTTGACATGTTGACATCAACAGTTCTTGAATATCCATCATGAGCATAGCGGCATTAGTTGAGAAACTTTTTAAATTAAGAGAAAAGGTTCTCATTAAATTCCAAAACATCCTTTACAGATAGTCAAGAAATGTTGAGTTCACCATGTGAAGAAAATTAAATTCTATGTTAGTACTGGAGCAATATATATATTTTTTTTGCCAAAAAAATGTTTTGCCATAAAATCTGCAAAAAAACTGGCTTTTTCTCGCATCATCTTCCATTCCACCTTAACTACGTCCTGTAACCCCAATTATCGCGTAGATAAACAAAAAATATGGCCACCCACGTGAATCATTTGAAAGCAGCTTTGGAGAGTTTTGCTAGGAACTCAGTTAAGACTTTAAGAGCCCATCTAAAGTCCGACCAACCGATTATTTAGATACATAATTATGCTCGAAACAGAAAACGTGCGTGCAATTTGATACAATATTCTTAATTTTACAGTAAATAAATTGAGATCAATTTAATAGTTTTTGAACCTGCTTCGGGGGCAGCTTGTACTAAGGCGTGACTTCTAGGAATGGACTAGAATGCCGATGATAGCGAGATTGGGGTTCGAATCTCAGTCGGGTGTACTAAGGGTGGTTTTCCCTTAATTGTTTTCTACTCTACCTCCACGTAAATGCTGGTTCATTTCATATTAGTTCAACCTACCCAATTCCTAACCCATTAACGTAGTTAGTACTTGAGCGTATAACCTGAAAGGGTAGTAAGTCACGGTAATAAATAATAAATAAATATTAGACAGGATCAAACACCCCCTTAACTATTGTTTCAGCGAGAAGATCTAGTTCTATATTCTCAACAAACAAACTTCGCTTTGCAAATGAGCCCTGAATTCTCAGAAGTGATCCTATCAGATATCCGGAAACAGACAAGATTATGAATTATTTATCCATTAGATCTCTAAGAAAACCAATTCACGTCAACGCCCTAGCGGTAAAATGGTATATAGGTGACGCTTCACTGGTAAAAATGTAATTGGCAAACCACTTGTTTTTTTATCCTTCTTTTTGAACACTGACCTCCTATTTGTAAACAAATAAACATATCTGACGAAGGAAACAAACACAATGTAGTCCGGTCTTTCCTCCTTGTTTTATTTGTTTCTCAACTCGGCGTGACGTCTATTTTTCCAAGAATTCTGTCAGCTCATTGGAATGACCAGAGATCTTCTTGTACACGAATGTAAATGTCAAGAAGGAGGTTTTAGGGGGGATGGGGTATAAATGAAGGGTTTATTTAAAGGAGAAAGGAGATTGAAGTGGAAAATGAACCGTTATATCGGCCACCGGTGAAGTTTGTGTGAAGTGATCGTTTCCCGGTGACGACGTCTGGGTAAAGCTTGTACTTCGTATGACCTTGACCTCGAATGTAGGTCGCGGGATTGGTAGGCTCACACGGTGGGGTGTTGTTGGTAGTCGGTACTCACCGGGTGACGGAAAGAGAAGACATTGGGAGTATTGAAAGTGAAGCTAATATGCTCACATTCAGTTGACGCGGTGGTAGACTATGTCATCAAGTGAAGAACGCGGTATATTACCTTATTTAACCTAAGGGCATCATCACTCACAACACTGATTAAGTCTGCTTAGTTTTTTTTTAGATTAAAAAAAATGCATTGGTGGGCACGCCAGTAAAGGCGTCAACCTCGTTTGTTATAGTTTGCCGGCAGCAGGGAAGTCAGGGTTTGGATCCCGGACGGGTGTACCAAGTTAAATAGTTCCTAAGCGGCTTGCCATTCTTTATCCACGGAAAAGAAGGTATATTTCATCTAAATTATACCTTCCTCCCTATCCCTTTATTCAAAATATGCCGAAAGTCCTGACCGGTAGTAGGCCACGAAGTACGTAGAAAAGATTTGTAGAAAAATCCCTTAAGGGTGCTACTACATGGTAGAAAATTGATACGCGTTGTAGATGTTTAGAAATCCCACATTATTTAAGATGTTAGATATTTTTTCATATCTTTTTCAACAAAAGGTAGGTGAACATTATCAGTAGTTTTCTGACAAGTTAAAAAAAATTAAATTTGAAACTTAAAGTAAAAGAAATAATTCAACAACTCTTTACGCGAAAATTTGTGCTTCTGAGATTAAAAAAAAAAAGGGTTAGAAACATAGATCTAGCCTTGCTCTATTAAATTAAATCATGTTTTGATAAAGTCACAACAGAACATTTTAAGAAAATGAGGTATTGTTTTATAGGGGTCTATATAAGCTACCACACAATTATTTAAAACATTTTAACTTAAAATTTAAACTGTTAAACTGGTCAGAACTCTCACCTACATTTTGGTGAAAACAATATTAAAATATTTCAAACCACTTCAAAAATAATTCGTGATTAATGAACATCAGCAACGATTCTCATTGTTCTCCCCTTAACACAAGGTTGTCAACGAGATACAAATACACGACTTACAAGCTAACTTAACCTTGGACAGTACGCTTAATGACATGTACCAAATCCTAGCACCTTATTTATTTACTCTTTTTCTTTGTCACTACATTTCTACCCATTTAGGTTGTAAGCTTTGTACTAATCAAACTAATGTGTTACATGTAAGGGAGGTTGAATTTAGGTAAAGTGTACCTATATTTGCATCGAGGTAGGAAGGAAAATTCATGTAAGAAAAACCATCCTTAGTACACCCGACTGAGATTTGAACCCCAATCTCCCCGTCAAGGGTGGTCTAGTCTATTGTGAGATAAGCGTCTTAGAGCATGTGGCCCCCTAGAAGCGGGCTAGATATTTACTAATTATATAACAGGACAGACCCGTAAACATTTGTAAATATCTTCGTCAGCCCTAACCTTATCTCAGTTGGCAGATAGTCTGGTTAATGATCTATGAGTCCCGAGCTCGATTCTAAGCATGACCGAAAAATGTAAACCCCACTTTCTCCTTCCATATTGATGAATTAACGGCCGAGAGTTTGATTGTTGGGTGTGTTTTAGATTAAGCTAATTTTGTAAGTCATGCATTCTGATATAATTAGTTAGTTTAAAACCTTGGACGTTACACACCCCTAATAAAAAATAATAAAAATAAACATCCCTCGGAAACAAACAAGAGTTTGGTGTTAATCTAACCACTTGCTCACCGTGTCAAATGGAGCTTAAATTATAACGATCAGTATTATGGAATATTCGAGTCTCTTTAATGTAAATACCAGTGAAGGCACTTACTGTGTTCCGAACTACAGTACAGTACAGTACTGTACTTCTTTCGAACCTGTACCATAATTTTTTTTATTGCACAGGGAATCAAACCAATGTCTCTGATCAGCCGGGTGTAGGGTCTGTGCATAGAGATCAAGGCTCACGACCCCCCCACCGAGGTTTTAAGGATAAAAAAAGAATTAAAGTTACGAGTAAAAGCAACATCGCGTGCGAGGTTTCTAAATTACCCTCTAAGCCGACGCGCGACAAAGTGTTGAAAAGCTTGCCCTTTTTTTTACGTAAAAAAGTCATTTATCTAGGGTTCTGGAATATATTAGGGATTTAACATGTAAACCTTATACACAATTAACGAACATTTATTTTTGTGTATATATTTAGTAGTTAAAATAGTAACCACCTGGAGTTTTTTCCTACAAAAATAAGGGGTAAGCTTATTTAATGATTTGCAAAGCTATTTAATTTTAGGTGTATTCAAGATTAACATAAATTAATTATTTATGTTATTTAAAATTAATTTATAATTGTTAGTTTAAATTTTATTTTAAAGTGATTGAGTAATATTTATTAATATTATTTTGTTTAAGCTATCTAATTTATTATTAATTAATAATAAGTTATTTATTTGATCCTGATTTTAAAAATTTGCGCGAAGTTTTTTTTAATGGATTCAAATCGGTAAAGAAGGGTCAACTAGACTGGGTAAAAACTAAAAAAGATAGTAGTTATCTATGTATTTAAAACGTTAAGTGATTATTTTGGACAAAGATTACCGGAGTTCTCTCGACAAAACCAATAATCATTACTAAAAACAAAAATGGAGCATCTACACCGAGAATATTCCTAAAGATTTCCAAAATTTTCATATGAGAAATTGCAATTTTAGAAAACAATAATTTCTTTCGAAAGCAACATCTCAAGTTTAATAAAACAAATTAAAAAAAACCCAAAAGCATTCAGTCCAAAACCATAACTTATTCAATAACGTTTCTCAATTGAGTTAAGGCTCCCCGTTTTGATTCCCGGCGAGGCCAAAAAATTTATCACTGGTGAGTTGTGGGTTTCCCCTCTCTCAGTGATAAATTAACGACCGGGGGCTGGATGTTGTGTCTGGTCTAGATTTAAATTAGTTTATAAGTCGTGTGCTGATATAATCAGTAGGTTCAGAAAGTGCACGTTAAATACCTCAAATAAATTAAACTAAAATTTAAAAAAACATTCCCTTTGATGATTATCATATAAATTTCTAAACATTTTCAACAGAGAAGCCTCCTTCCACTTAAGAGAACAATTCCCACAGTTCTACTATATCACTGATGAGTTAAATCTCCCTCCAATTTGTTAAACAAAATTCTCAATAACTTATTAAAAGATACAGTAAAAAAAAAATATTAGAGAGAGAAAAATAATATAGTAGTTGTATACCTACATATTTTTTACGATAGTATACTTGTGTAAGCTACACTTCATCTGTTCGTAACTAAAAACAACACTTCGTTTATAATTGATTTTACAGTCGTGGTGGTGGAACAGGGCTGGAGGCTAGTCACTGGAGAGATAGGTAGAGTGGGAATGGTCCCCAAGGGCAATTCAAGGTCATAGATCAGCCTCATAATCTGATGATTGGTCTTAGAACCTTAGATCACCCCTTTTGTTTATGGTATATTCCAAGAATTGGGAATTTCCGACTACCCGAGCAATTAAGACTGTTTGCATGTTTGCATAGTTACCTAAATGTGTACGTTATATCAGTGCAATACGCTCGTTATAAAAGTGGGCGATCACATGGGAATACGCGTAAATTAAAATCGTTATGGTTTCCTGCTCGTTACAACCGTGATCTCATTATTTCTGAACTTGTTAGAACCAAGTTCTACTATGTATCTAAGATGATACATATTATGATAGATGAAGTTCTAGTTGTAGAAATCTCGAGGCTACAGCTATAAAATATAAAGGCTACAGTTGAGAACTGGTCATCTATTAAGTTTATAATCGTTAATTATATATTCAATATAGGTTTTTTTTTAAACCGATGGTAAGAAAACTGTCTGGTTTTAAGATATTATCGCTTGCAATGAAATAATACAACTTTTTTTTATTTTTTATAAAAACCTCGTATTGGAAACACTTTTACCGCACAAAGAAGGTCGGGCAAAACTCCCAAGTTCCCCTCGGGGTTAATGCGATGCACAGTTGTTTCCAAAGCTTCGGACATCTGGAACAGGTCATGCGCACTTGAATTACAATCGAAACGTTGAGCGTAAGGACCGGTTATCTCCATTGTAGATTATATATATTTTTTAAATCTAATACGCTAGAGTTTAATTTTCAATACAATATAAATACATTTTATTTAAAGAATCTAACCAATGTTAATGTGACAGTAGGAAGAGCTATAGAATGTATCACATTAATGTTTTTAACATTCGATTAACCGGATAATTTATTTAAAAAAACCTGCTAAACTTCAACCAGAAATCATATTAAACTCCAACATAACATTGCATTTGACCAGACATCTCATTAAACTCTAACCAAACATTACATTTAACACTAACGAGACATAATATTAAGCTTTGACCAGACTTCTCATTAAACTCTAACCAAACATCGCATTTAGCACTAACCGGACATAATATAAAGCTCTGACAAGATTTCTCATTAAACTCTAACCAAACATCGCATTTAGCACTAACCGGACATAATATTAAGCTCTGACCAGACTTCTCATTAAACTCTAACCAAACATTACATTTAACACTAACCAGACATAATATTATGCTCTGATCAGACTTCTCATTAAACTCTAACTAAACATCGCATTTAGCACTAACCGGACAAAATATTAAGCTCTGACCAGACTTCTCATTAAACTCTAACCAAACATCGCATTTAGCACTAACCAGACATAATATTAAGCTCTGACCAGACTTATCATTAAACTCTAACTTTAAACTCTAACCAAACATCGCATTTAGCACTAACCGGACATAATATAAAGCTCTGACAAGATTTCTCATTAAACTCTAACCAAACATCGCATTTAGCACTAACCGGACATAATATTAAGCTCTGACCAGACTTCTCATTAAACTCTAACCAAACATTACATTTAACACTAACCAGACATAATATTATGCTCTGATCAGACTTCTCATTAAACTCTAACTAAACATCGCATTTAGCACTAACCGGACAAAATATTAAGCTCTGACCAGACTTCTCATTAAACTCTAACCAAACATCGCATTTAGCACTAACCAGACATAATATTAAGCTCTGACCAGACTTATCATTAAACTCTAACCAAACATCGCATTTAGCACTAACCGGACATAATATAAAGCTCTGACAAGATTTCTCATTAAACTCTAATCAAACATCGCTAAACTAAACATAAAATGTAAGCTTGGTTTGTTACATTCTTCACTATAAGAAAGCGAAACCAATATAAATAGAAGCATTTAGTATTTCTTAGATGTATTTTTATTCATTCATACATACTAAAATGCAACGTCTTTTTCGGGATTAATCAGACCCACCTTGATTAACTAGCCGCACGTGTTTTGTCTGTTGTAACGGCAAACGTGATCCAAATCTCATCAACGACAGTTTTATTTTTTGTTAAAAATTAAACTTCTGTTCTTTTGTCCTACTTTTCTATTCGATAACGCGCTATAATTTCCATTTATAAAAACTTTTGAAGAAAATTAGATTTTTAAACACCGCGTCTTACTACCCGTTCGGGTAATACACCTGTGTATTAATTACACTAATGGGTTAGGGATTAGGAAGGTTTAATTTAGAGGAAATGTACCCGCATTTGCATGGAGGGAGACCGGTAAATAATTTAGGAACAATGACTCTCAGTGCACCCGTTTGGGACCCCAATTTCCCCATCTTCAGTTCAGTGCATTTCGAGAGTAGCGACTTAGAAGAATTTGAGTTCACGTGCTATGCAGCCAAAGTTACTCTTCTTTTTTTTTGTGGACATGGGCGGTTACTCTTTTAAATAAGTAGAGTCGATGTCGTAGTAGCGTCTGGTAAACTACGCCTTCTGCCAATCAGTTATGTTACGTGATCACCGTACGGAACCGTTAGGAACGACTTCTTCTAACTGGCCTTAACCCTATACTTTCGTTGACATACAAGATAGCTCAGCATCTAGAAATGGTGCTACTTGCACTGGATTCGGCGCGGTGTGCTATTTAAGGATGCAGGCCACCAACATGGCGTATCTACAATAAAACAACCTGAAAGATTTTTATTGATGGATGTATATATATGTATAGATATAGATACACACAGAAAACATCCGGGTCGGTGTCCGAACGAATATTTCGCCATTGGGCGTTTTTAAACTTTGTGGTTTTTGTTGTATTATTACTCGTTGGTTTGTAGATAATATGTGTGACCAGGATGTAAGAAACATTTGAAAGGGAATGATAAAAAAAATAACGTTATAAAACAACTTGTGAAGCAGGTTGATGTGTGTGTGTGTATTGATCACAACTACTAGACAATACAACAGTTTATTTTTTTTATTTTTTGGAGGACTCTATAATCACAAATAAGACGATCGGCGATAGTAAACATTAAAAAAAGTATTAAATTTGTATTAATAAAATATAGCTAAAGATAAAAAACTACTGAAGACATTGGACTAAATCAACAATTATAGTTTGAAAAGTTATGGCTCTGCAAGGGTAGTTTAGTTTGGTTTGTTTTTTTCACCGTGTCTTACCACCCATCCGGAATATTCGCATTTAATTACACAAATGGGGTAGGGAAGAGGAAGGTAGAGTTTAGATGAGATGTAACCGCAATTACTTGGCAGGAGAGGGGGAAACCATTTAGTAAAAAAAAAACCCTTCAGTTCACCCGGCCGGGATTCGTATCTCGACCTTCCCGTCACCGGAAAACCAGACCAGATGAGTCTGACATTTTAATCCACGTGCCCACTGGTTCGGGTGATATATATATATATGTTTGTATGAGTTTGGATTCTAATCTGAGAAGTAATTCTTGTCAATGTGGCATTTTCAATCTTTCTTGACATTTGTCATTTATATATAATAAAATGAAGAAAACTGATTGCGTAGAATTGTTTGAAATATTGGCACTTCTAAAAAAAATACTATAAAAGGTAGACAACACAGTTCAATTGTAATAAAATATCGAGAATCCTGTTTAATAAGATAATATTTAATCACGGTTATATTTTATTATATAAAGGATTAGGATAAAATCTTTCAACGCCACTTTATCAAAAACATTTTATTTTACTGATGTGTGTTATCATATTTTAAGAAGTTTCTAATAATTCTTTGTAAAAAATAAACATGAAACGGGGGCCTCCTCAGAAAGCGAGATTATTGTCGTTCAGACGTTCAACTCTAACGCAATATTTAATTCTACAATGAGCTATTTCAAAATATGGCTTATGCCAAAATAAAGTCATAATATACAAACACTTAACAACAATATACAAAAAGGGCTCTATTCACTTAATAACACTACAGTTTAAGTTTTATTAATTGAAGAAAATGTGATACTAGCTCATTTTCAATTACTTTTTAAGCATTTTTACGGAGCTATGAAACTGGGCTTTATGAAAAAGGGCTGTAGATTTAGCCTTATTCTAACAAATAGAGTAAGTTTTGACATGCTCACAACAGACAATGTTTAAGATATTTGAAAACTAGCAGCGAGCTTTTCATCTTTAGTATAAGGTAAGAAGTTTCGTTGTTTTCTTTTCCCTCTTTCTTTTTGACATGACAAAGGGCAGTTGTTGGTGAAGGTCTAAAGGGAGTATAAGCTTAGAGAGAGTAGGGATGTAGTTCCAGAAAAAGACACAGGCTATTGTATGTCATGTCGTGTGACCTGACAGCGATTGATACTTTCTCGCTGACCTAGGCGGCAGCCTTAAGTTAATTTACTAAATTCTGAAAATTGAAAAATGACACCTGGACACGGGAATCGAACCCGGGACCTCCCGTGTCCAGGTGTCATTTTTCAATTTTCAGAATATGATATCTAGATGGTGTAATTCCCATTAATAAGCATAAATAATAGCTTTGGCTATTAATTCTTAATTTACTTAAGTATGAATTTTAAAAGTGATAGCACATATCAGTGCAATATGACACTGTTTACAAAGTGACGTTTATAACATCCCAGTTTTTGATACAATAAAGAACTAGCGAGATTAAATATTTTATTATGAATCTCGATCGTCAGTATATTCTTTAAATTTAACTTTTTTGTTTGTATTTTTCTTTAGTTAACATTATTTCAAACACTTTTAATTGGGAAATTTTCTTTATTGTATTATGAATAACAGTCTCTATGCCAAGATTTAGTTAAAATGGCACGTTGTCTCTGAAATATTTTCTTATTGCCAGTCCTGATTCAAGCAATAACTTTTTTTTTTATATTTACAATTCATAACTTCGAATTAGCATGTATTTTAATTCAGTTTGGACATTTCCTTTGTCTCTTTTTATTTTATCATATAGTTAAAGTATTGTAATTGTAAACATTTTCGACCTCAATCTTAGGATGGATCTCGACGTTCTATGTGCCTTCAAATTCAAAGAAATGATTGTTACAATTTTGTCTCTCCAGGAGATTACAGACAAAACCGTTTCATGGATTTTTTTCAAACTTGATATTTAGATGTTATATGCTCATACTTAAATGAATTTAAAAAATTTTTGATTCCAACCCTTAAATTAAAGTTATTTTACAAATTCTTTATTTAAAAAATTCAAAATGTTTGGAAAATGGTTCTAATAATTTTGTTTAAATAGTTATTAGGGGAGTGTTTGACATGGCCAATAACATTGTTTACTTGTTTTAGGATCTAACATTTTTAAGGGTTGTTACAACTGATAATTAATATTTGAAAATTCAATTTTTTTTAAAAAATATTTCTAACTTTTTTATTCTAAATGGGTAACTAGGAAAGGTTTTCTCATGGCAAATAAGTAAGTATGTTGGTTTTTCTAAAAAAAAGTTTAGAAGAGTTTACTAATGAATGATTTTAGAAATTTGATGATTTTTTAAAATCACTATTGCATTTCTGTTTAAAATTTATATGTGAAATGTGTTTAATATAATTTATCAAAATAATGTTTGTTTTTCTGAGGCAAATTTACCAAGGGGTAGTTTACTAATTGGTGTTTTTTGAAAATTTCAACACAAACCATAATATACTCTAGTATAAAGTATGTAAGATTGTGTCGTACCATTTATTTATTATGGTGTTGTCAGTAACACCAGAAACACGCAAATGGCTCGCTAATATTTGACAAAATTTTTTTTCATTCATAAGTACCATTTGAAAATTGAAGCATCAGTTGGATTTTGGGCTCAGTTATGGTCGAAACTATCAAGGTGTTATTTCTTTAAACGTTGTTCAGTCCAACTCTTGCTTCATATCCTGATGAGGTTGGAATGTATTAGTCTTTGCTTGATGTGAAAACGGATGAGATAAATGATTTAGTTTTGAACAGAATATCTCACAACTCTTCCAGTCTGTCCACACACTTACACTGATGCACTATAGACGAGTGCGTAGAAAGAGAATGAGCTTGGAAAGATAATGAGCGTGGAAAGAGAATGATACACAACATTTGGAAATAACCAGTCTCAGTACATCCAGCCGGTGATCGAACCCGATACTCATGTTATCAGAAAATCAGAACAAACAAGACTGAAGCCTTAGCTTCAGTTCACTACGCAGCTACATTATTCTACTCACAATCAAATTGTAACCCAACCTGGTGCTCCCATGGTCTGAAGCGTCAAGCTCACTAAGTCCAGTGTTAGAATACTTGCAAAATGCACTAGTAATGGTTCATCCATATGTGGTTTGTATCTGCAGGTTTTTAATCTTTTCTCGGCGCTAATGTGGATGTGTTTCTCTTAAAATGTCTTCATCTTTACCCTTTAGGCTATTAATTAAAAATACGTTAATAGCCCGATTAGAAAGTACTAATTAAATAAATTGTATGACACAATCACACAAACTTTATCATACTGTGTTGTTATAGCTTCCAATATAAAAATATTTTTTCTAAAACAACCCTTACGAAAGTTTTCTTCATAAAAATAAAAAATCAACTTGTTAATAAACAATAAACACTCCTAACATTTTAATCCAAATGGTTTGAATATTTTTAACAAATTTAAATTTTTCAAAAATGTATAGTTACAAATTACCCTAAAATTATTTGTAACAAAAAAAAAAGTATCTTTATTTATTATTAAAAACTATTCCCTGATATCCATTTTAAACTCAGTTTTGAAAGCCAATTTCGAAAAATTTCAAATTTTCTATAAATTGTTTTATGTAAACCAACCTTAAACTAGTTTATTTCGGAAAAATAAAGATACATTATTATTTATCATGCCAAACACTCCTAATATATTCTTTTGTAACAAAATCATTAGAATGATTTTTTAAATATTTCAAATTTAAAAAGAAATCAGTCATTTGTAAGCTACCCCTTAACAAATTTTTATCCCCAAAACAAGTATACAGTGCTATTTTTCTTATCAAACACTCCCAAGATACCCATTTTAAACCAAATATTTTGAGTTATTTTAAAACGATTTCATGTTTTTGAAAAATCAGTCATTTTAAAACTTGCCATAAATGAGATTGGCCTACAAACAAGCATACATTGTTATTTGTCATACCACACAATTCCCAGATATACAGTAAAATCAAAATCAATGGAGCCATTTTTTAAAAATTTGGAACTCAAAAAAATCACTTATGAGTAAACTACCTTTAATTTGAGGTTTAGATTCAAAATCAAAAAAAGTCGAGTTTGAATAAAATCCATCAAACCTTTTGGATCCGTGGCCAGGGACAGACTGACAGACAGATAGAAGTGTAAAATCAATATTATTGGGTTCAGATTTTCATAAAACGTAAAGATTCACAAAAATCTAGAGATAGATTTTTTTTCACGATTACGATACTTTCGTTTGATATGAGAAGATAAACATAAATAAAATAAAACAAAAACAATTTCACAAACTGTCGATCGGGAGACTCTTAGATTGCTACCAATTAGGGGACTTATTGAACGTAGCCAACAGATGGACATATAACATTCTTCACTTTCTCTTATGTTATGTTCTATTAAAATATTTAAACTCTTAGTATTTTTTCAAACAATAAAAATAATGACCCGCTCTGATAGGTACATGGACTTAATGTTGTAGCTGAGGCTCGAATCCCGAACGGGAGGTTTGAGAAATTTTTTCCAACTCTCCCACCACACAAATTCGGGTACATTTCCCTTAAATTAAACTTTCCTCATTTATAAACCAATATGTTAATTTAGTGCGTAAAGCCCGGACGAGTATTAAAACATGGATCAAAACATAAAATAAATAAATAAATCTATAAAATCAATTTTCCATTGTGATCATGCTCCTTAGTGGTAGCCTAATCATATTTAAAATACATAATAATTAATATTCCTTTCTCACTCGAACGTTTTTCCTTTCTTTCTTGTTCGGTAAAATAAATCAAGCTAAGAAAACTAATATGTTTTATTTTTATTTTTCTCTTCCTAGTTCAGGGTGGTAACCATCGCTTTCACGAAGGAATGCATGCCATACTTTAGTTTCTGGCGTTTACCCTCCCTCTCCCCAATTTTTTTTATTTTTAAAGACGTTTAAAACTTAAAAGTCATTGAAAAGGGGGGCTTGATAGGAAGAGGAAAGGGAGAGAAAGACGTCACAACAAATTACTTTTTTTTCCCCTCCAGTCTTCTCAATCTTCCAAACATTCCAACAGAAACCGTTGTTTCTGAACTTGATTGGACGATTTGTAGCGAGACGTTATTAAACACTGAAAGTAGAGGGGACGAATGAAGAGAAATCATTTCGTAACTCCTCAACCCCCTGTCCTTTTTTATCACCACCTTCATTCTCTGTTTACCAGTTTTAATATCCCAAGTCTCTTTAGTAAAACTAATAATAATAATTATATACAAAATAATATCTTAACGTTTAACCCGCTTCGATGGCCGCAAGGTCTAACGCACTAGACTGCCCAAGACGGGGAGATCGGGCTTCAATCCTGGTTGGGTGCGCTGAGGTTTTTTCTTAAATGTATTTACGCTCTCCTTCCACGCAAATGTGGCTGTACTTCCTCTAAATTAAACTTTCCTAAGCCCTAATACATTAGAGTAATTAGTACATAGAAGTATAACTCGAATGGGTAGTAATAATAATAATAATATTTAGCACCGCGTCTTACTACCCATTCGGGTTATACGCTTAAGTACTAATTACTCTAATGGATTAGGAATTGGGAGGGTTGAATTTAGAGGAAGTGAACCCGCATTTGCGTGGAGGGAGAGTGGAAAACCATTTAGGAAAAACCACCCCCAGTTCACCCGACCGAGATTCGAACCTCGATCTCCCCGTCCTCGGCGGTCGAGCTCAACACGACTAGCGCATTAGTCAACTACGCCACCGAGGCGGGTTGAATGGGTAGTAAGAAGCGGTGCTAAATAAACTAAAACTAAACGCTTAGACTAACTTATAAATTGCAAATATAATAGTATATATTGGAATTTAAAAAAATATAGGCATAGATCTGTCATCGTAGAATCTCTTTATTTTATTTTTTTAAAGTTGGTAGAAACTTAGCTTACTATGGATATTTATACTTATTGCATCCTTTGACAGGATTTTATATCACGATAGTTTTTATAAGAAACTTGATTCAAAAGTGGGGTGTAGGGTTTTGAGACTAAAATAAAACAACATTTAAAATGAATTACTAAACCCCGAACTAATCAAGTATGGTTTTACTCGGGTTTGGAGTCCTGACTGGGGATGTTTCTTAGTCTCTGCTTCCACGTAACTGCGGGTAAGATTCTTACAAATCCTTCATTCGTCATTCCTGACCCATTAGCGTGATTAAATAACAGTTGATAACCTGGAAGGGTTTATACAAAAACAACTCCGGAACATCTTGACCACCGGCCGACAAAATATTCTTTGTGAATGGAGATATATCTCAGATACATTTCGGCTGTGGTGGGAATCGAAACCGGAACGCGTTTACTCACTGAGCTAATAAGAGGGAACAAACTATATATTATTCTAGCTTTATATATAAATATATGTGCAGGCATATATATAAATAATAGTTGAAGTAACCTGCTTCGGTGGCCGCATGGTCTAACTTGCCAATCTCGTGTTGGACGAGACTGCTGAAGACAGGGAGACCGGGGCTCGATCCCAGCCGGGTGCACTGAGGATGGTTTTTCCTAAATGGTTTTCCACTCTTCCTCCACGCAAATACGGGTGCAATTCCTCTAAACTAAGCCTTCATAGTACCTAACCCATTAGTTTAACTAGTACATAGGCATATAACCTGAACAGGTAGTAAGACGGGGTGCTAAAAAAAAATAGTTGAAGTACCCGCCGTTGCTCTGGAGAAATGTTTTTAGTTTGATGGACTCTACGTGGAAGGTAATGATTCTTGCCAACTATATAACATGCAGTTCCGAATTGTTGCCAACTGCCAATGACGTTTGTAAAAGTTAAATATTGAAAATGTCAATTTTTGTTCGATAATAAGTAGGTAGTATATTAATTTTAGTTTATCAAGACTATCGAATTAAATAATAATATAGGTACAGTAAATTGAACATTTAACATTTTAAATTGAGATTTTTGGTGTTTCTTGGGAAATCCGGGTGAGATATTTAACTCCCGGATAGGGATTTCCGAGAGACGGGAGAATAGTCATGAATCCGGGAGGGTTGGCAAGCCTAAAGGTAACTTTAAAGTTAGTCTCGCTTCCGATCCAGTTTTAATTAATTAAAAAATAATCAAAATTCTAAAATTCCTGTTTTGAGATTCACATGTTCATGCACAGGGGGTACTAGTTTTTAAATTTTCAGCCCTCTGCGTGCGGAAGATGTCGATCGCAATGCTCATGAAAAAACTTTCATTTTATTAAAATAGATATATATTATATGTATCTGGACTTTTTCTACCGTTATTTTAGTCAATTCAGATTATCAACTAAATTAACGACATGGAATAAAGAGATTTACTTTTAAATAAATACCCCAGCATTCGCCTGGAATGACGTTGAAGAGAAATCTAAAGGAGAAAACCCCTCCCCCCACAGTGCATGGAGTCGGGTCTGAACTCGCGCCTTTCTGACCAGCGATAGGAGTGAAAACCATAACAGTCTGAAGAAAACCACAGCTCTACTTCTTGCTACTCGTCCAGATTATCTACATATTTGCATTAATGAAATGGATTGAGGAAGGTAGCATTTTAGAGGAAAGGTTTCCCTCATTTGCGTGGAACTAGAGTTGGAAACCGTTTAGTTACATCTAGGTAGACCCAGCTGGGAATCGAATCCCAACCTTTCTGCCATCTGGAAATAAGACTAGTCGATATTGACGTCTTAGTTCACGTACCCACCGATGTGGAGGTTCTATCCCTATTATTACTACTATTATTACTATGTTTGTATGCAGACGTAAGCTAGCGGTACTAAGAAACCAGGGCATGATTCATTCATTGGTGGACTTTTTTTCTTTCTTTCTTTCTTTCAAAATGCGAACGTATCAAGTTCAGAATTTTTTTTAATACTAATAAAAAAGAGGGGAGGAGAAAGGAGTTAAGAAAGGGAGGTCGGGAGATTCACTTCCGCGTTGCGGCTATCAATGTAGTGAAGAAAAGAGGTGTAAAAGAATGCGCGAGAGGGAAAATGTTCCCAAGTTCACGGTCAGAGAGAGAAAGAGAGAGTGATAACCTACCTACTCCACACGGGAGTGTCATGGCCAACCTAACCCTGAGTGAACGAAGAGTTGACTAGTTCAGTGAACAACCGAGTCCCTGGGATTACTTGAACCGGGTCAACACCCCCATCCGCTCTCTTACCGTCGTCACTTGCTGACCGATTTACCGTTTAGTTCCATTTGACAAGGATTTTTTATTTTATTTACACATGCGCTGGTGGTACTACAGTCTAAGGTGTCAAACTCGCAATAAACTGGATTTATATTGACGGGAAGGTCAAGGTTCGAATTACTGATGGAGATTTTTCCTTTCTTTCCTAATGTAGCTTACATCGTTGGTCACGGAATAAATGTAAAGCTCATCTAGTCTTAGTTTTCTGATGGGAGGTGAGGGAGGGGGGGGGAGGTTTGAATGAACCTCGGGGTGTTTTTCTCTAAAATATGTCCCACTCTCTCTCTCTCCACGCAAATGCTGTTCTATTTCCTCTAAATTATATCTTCCTAATCCCGACTACAAAAAACGTAATTATATATATATATATATATACATCTAATCTGAATGGATAATGAGGCACTATATTTATTTTTCACCCGCTTCAGTGACCGGTCAGTCTTAGGTGTCACTCTCGTATTAGATTGTCCTGATAACGGGAGAGTCAGGGCTCAGATCCCGGTCAGGTGTACTGAGGGTAGTTTTTCCTAAATAGTATTCCCATTCTCCTTCCACGCAAATGTGAGTATATTACCTCAAATATCCTTGCTTACTTTCTCATCACTACAACATTAGAGTAATAATTATTTTATAGGCTAATATGCGTTTAGTGTGAACTGGTGGTAAGATGTGGTGATTATAAAAATAAATGTGTGAACCACCTCTTACTTTCCGTTCGGATTGTACGCGTATTTGCACTGATGGAGTAGGGGTGATCAAGGTGGAATTTGTAGGGTAAATAAGTAATTAGACCAATCACTAGTAGACAGTACTTTGGAAATATTACATATTTTAATAGTTAGTGAAGTTAAAGAAGAACCTTAGCGCAAAAAACGAGTTAAATTTAAACAAAATAAATCATAGACAATTTTTGAGAAAATCATTATTATATATTTAAACATTTAATTTGAAATTCCTGTTCATTATTATTTTGTAACCTTAATGCACTTTATCCGTATTTATTAAGGTGAGAGTGTAGAAGACGAGAGGAAAAACCAGTCTTTTGGCTGTTTTTAAATCAAAACTTTTTTCGGTCGGAATAAATCAAATATTTCTTCGGTAGAAACACTTCGGTAGAAACAGCTTCACATGTTGATATCAACATTGTTGAATATATATTAAGGGTGTCCTGAAATTTAATTATAACTTTTTCTCTCTATTTAAAAAAGTTTGTCATGTAATGCCGCTATGACAGATATTCAACAACTGTTGATATTAACATGCGAAGAAAATTAAACTCTTATGTTTGAACTGGAGCAGTATTTGGTTTATTTTGGCCAAAAAAAAAAGTTTTGCCACAAAAACTGCAACAACACTGGCCTTTTCTCGCGTCCCCTTCCGTCCCACCTTCAGAGTCTATCTCATGGTCGAATAACCGCAAAATTAGATATAAGAACCCGATAACGCATCCAAATGCTGTTTTCTGCATGTTTCATTGTAAAACAGCATAATTGTCTAGTTGTTGTTCAATTCTAGAGCTATTAGTATTTTGAACAGAAGACATCACTCCCTCCAATGAAAAATTGCTAAGTAGATCATGTTAAGATTTATGTCGTTACTACAGTCTTAACATTTCTCTTTTTTACTATTTTTTTTATTTAGCACCACGCCCTACTACCCGTTCGGTTTATATGCTTAAGTACTAATTACGCTAATGGGCTAGGAATTGGGAAGGTTGAATATAGAGGAAGTGAATCCGCATTTGCGTGGAGGGAGAGTGGAAAAACATCTAGGGGAAAACCACCACCAGTTCACCCAAGCGAGATTCGAACCTTGATCTCCCCGTCCTCAGCAGTCTAGCTCAACACGAAACTAGCGCGCTAGCTAACTACGTCACCGAGGCGAGTCATTTCTCTCTTGAATTTAATTTGAAATATCTCCTATAAGTTTTCCTTGGACTAGAAGTGGACATTTTTTTCCTCGCTGATCAACGGCTGATTATGTAAGACGGAAAACAATAATGAATACTACATATTTTAATAGTACATTATAGTGATTGAGAATAACAGTGGTTCACATGGTTTAGGACGTCAGTCTTGCAACATATTCAGTTTAAAAAATGTCACTGGGTCTAGGTTCAAAGATTGTCCTTACCAAATCTCGCTAAAATTGGTCAACACATTTTTTAGTAATCGCGGAACAGACAATATTCCAGAAACGGTTAAGTCATGCCGGGATCACGATCAACTTAACGTTAACTTAAAGTTAACTTAACGTAACTTAATGTAAAGGACCTCCTTGTGTGTTTAAATGGAGGCAATCACGATGCAGTTAACTTAACGTTGACTTGCAGTTAACTTAACATAAGAGATCAAACAAATGGTACGGCGGGCGCACCGCACAGATTTTCTCTTTCTTTTATCTTAAGATAAACATTTACTAAAAACTCGTAAAATTTGTGAAGCTAAATAATAGGTGTATACATTATTGTAGAATCATTACACCAAAGATCATAAATAAAATAATACACACTGTTACTTACTCTATGTTATTAAGAGCTAGGAGCAGTGTAACACAAAAATTGAGAAAAGAATAAATATCGTTGTCCACCAAAGAGCATAAGAATCAAATTCATTTTCAAAGACCTGAATTAAAAAGTTTATATTTACTTATAGCTCAGAAATGATTGGTTTTATAAAAATATATTTCAAATAAAATTTTTTTAATTTTGAATAGTACTAAAACTTTACAATGATAAGTCATTTCGTATCTCAAATAGTTGGGGAGAAATGATCAAAATTGAAAAATGTCCCTAATATAAGGTACCTTCAAAGTCATTTTTATGAGAAAATGAGTATTTCTATCTGGTTTATAATGATACAGAGTGTCGAGATTTAAAATTTAATCAAAATCGTAATAGTGAAATTGTAATAAAAAAAATAGATTTTTTTTTTCTCTTATGTTTTTATTATCCTGTAAACCACCCTTAAATTTAGGGTTCAATATCTAATTCCAAAAATCCTTTATCAAAACTCCAGACATGTTTTAACCCAATCGGTAAAATGATTTCAGCTCTAGCCCGAGGTACAGATGGACAGACGGACAGACAGACACACAGACAGAGGGCATTTCGAAAACCACATTTTTTGTTTCAGGGGGTCATGAAACGTCAACATTAATCATCAAAATCTCGAGTTCAATTTTTTTTACTATCACAATACTTTCTTTCCGAGATGTCAAGAGAAAGTAAAAAGGATCTCGCTCTCCTCGGCCAATAATTATCTTTCAATTTTGTTGTATTTTTTTCAAATCTGGTTAAATTGTTTCAGCGAACTCAATTCCACTGTATTTAAAGTATAATACAGAAAATCAACCCACAATACGACGTCTGGTTTGAGTTGTATCACCTACCTGAGTGACGTGTTAACTGGGGGGTGTGACGAACTTTTAAGGTGGGAACGTATGGAACACGAGTTAAGGCCAGTATTTTTGCAGTTTTCAGAACAAAACATTTATTTTTTTTGGCAAAAAAATTAAAATATTGATTCTGTACAAACACAGAGTTTAATTTTCTTCACATGGTGATATCAACAGTTCTTGAATATCTGTTAAGGTTGTCTTTGAATGACAACATTTTATCTTCATTTAAAAAGTTTGTCAAAATGCCGTTATATTCATGACAGATATTAAAGAACTGTTGATACCACCATATGAAAATAGTTCATCTTTATGTTTCTATTGAAGTAATATTATATTTATATTGACCGAAAAAATGTTTTGATATAAAAACAACGAAAATACTTACCTTTTTTTCGCGTTCCCTTCATTCCTACCTTAATAGCTCGACCTTATGAAACAGATTGATCTGTACCCAGATCCTTAATCACGTACTCCTTGTATATTAATTGAAATTGTTAGGTTCAATTCAAAGGTCACGTGATACAGCAACTCACCCATAATATCCCAACAAGCCCTGAAAGAAAGAGCATCATCTCGTCCACTAACAGCCCGGAACGTGATACAGTAACTCGTCTACTGGCTACAGCAGCCCCATGGCTTCTTTGGTGCTGACTGACAGTTCACAGCTGACAGCTGACAGTCAACATTTAGGTATACACCTAAATTTTGACTGTCAGAAGTGACAGCTGCTAAACACATGTTTCTTGCAGATCATATGGTTCGGCGTAGGGATACATAATTTGGTCTGGTAGCTTTTCAAAGCCGTCAGCTGTCAGCTGTGAGATGTCAGTCAGCACCAAAGAAGCCATGGGGCTACTGTACCTAGAAATGGACCCTCCCCTTAACTCACCATCTCCCTGACTTATACTTCACCCGGGGAAAAAATATTACAGTCAATCATTTCATTTCACATGCGTTGTATTAAAATCAAGTGTGAAAATATAACACCACCGGTATCACACTTGGTCGTCAAAATGTATAGATACATCATGTATGTCAACATTTCAGTTAGTGGAAGTTAAATAGTGGGTTAGTTAGGCTAGGCTAGGTTAGGTTTGGTTAGATTTCAAATACTTGAAACGATCCATTACCATTGTCGTTCCCCTTTGCGAAGTGACCTTGCATATCAACGACATCTTACACACTAATTTAACTGCCTTCACGCACGATAACTGTGAACATTTGTTTGGAGTGAAAGTCATGTTTGTTCAGGTGGATGAGACAATGGGGCGAAGACCCTTTGGCTGATACAGTGATTTTTAACCTTTTATTAATCACGGCCCCCTAAATATCCTAACATATTTTTGCGGCCCCCTAGTTTTTACTAACATATTATTTATTAAGATTTATTCTAAAATAGTGTATTTGTTTACTGATTATAATAACAAAAAAAAACCCGAAACTAACTTACCTAAATGTATTTAATTGGACCTCTGCTGTTCAACACTTACCACTAATTTGTCTAATCTTGTTTCGAATGTATTACCTAATGTTATTCGCATGAAGTAGTCAATTCGGAATCAATTTCGCTGCTTCGTTTTAACATTTACCATTGTGGAAAATCCATTTTCACATAAATAATTAGAAACAAAGGGCAACAAATTTCGAAAGGCGTTGGTAAATAGATGGGGATTATTTGTACTATCCGTGCTTCTCCTCCATTACCCCGGAAAATTGAGAGTCTGCTGTACTCACATGTTTACGATCATCGAGTTTATTCTTTCAAAACGTAAGATTTAAGATAGTTGACTTCAGTAATAATCAAATAACATTTTAAATTACTTTTTCGTGGCCCCCCGGTTAAGAATCGCTGGGCTAGTAGGCCAGTTGATATGCTTCTTTCTTCCGCAGAACAGTAGCAGAAGAAGAGTCGATCGACAGCCACATGAAATAGTATACATTGTTACACGAACAGATTATATGTTCTGTGCATTTTCTATTGCTGACTACCCAAAACTCTATTTAAAAATAAAGTACATTTGACTATAGCTCGAAACTTGTATAATTTATGAAATATTGTTTCAAATAAACGTTTTTTTAAGAGTCCTACAAATTTACAATAATCAGTTATTTCGTATCTTAAATATTTGCGGAGAGATGAACCCAATTGGAAATTTCCGCTTATGTAAATTACCCTCAAACTGATTTTAACGGAAAAATGAGACGCGGCATTTAGTTTATAGTGTTGAACAATGTCTAGATACTAATTTTAATCAAAATGGTTTAAGCTAGTTTTGAAAAAAGTTATTTTTTATTATTTTCATCCTTGTAAACTACCACTAATCTCAGGGTTGGATGTATAGGCCTAGTACATAAAACCCTCTGGGTAACCTTATGAAATACCAAGGTTTAGCCTGATTCGGAAAAAAGGGTTTCGGCTCTAGACCCAGTAACCGACAGACAGACAGGCAATTGGCATTGCAAATAAACAAAATTTCGGGTTCAGGGTGTTTCGAAACGTCAACATCCATCAAAATCAATAGTTTAATTTTTTTTTTGACCACAATATTTTCTCTCTCTGAGGGGCGCGATAAAGTAAAATTGTAAGGTTTTTAATCCTCCTCCTCATCAATTGTTTCCAGTCTTTGGCCGGGTTAGTTTAGTAAAATACCTCCATCTTCCTATATACAGTACTTTCACCACTATTCCTCCTTTAATTGCTTTCATTCTTCTCCTCTCACTTGCACACTTTATATTATTTTCTCCTCCCATATTTTTTTGGCTTCACATGCAGGCTTTTTCCTTATAATTTATTTCCATATTTTTCTTTAGCATCCTTTCTTTCTCCATCCTCATTATATACCCATACCATCTCAGTCTTGCTTCCTCTACTATCTCATGTACTCTCTGTGCCCCCATTCTTTCCCGGATAACTTTATTCCTAATCTTGTTTTTCCTCATGACAGCTAGCATGCTCCTTACAAACTTCATTCCCATGGCCTCCACTTTCCTAGTCTCTCTTACATTCAATGTCCATGTTTCTGCAGCATATGTGACAATGGGTACTTAGTGCCCTGTACAACACTTCCTTACACTTCAAGGGCACTTCTCTTCTCCAAAGCAGGTCTCTTACACACCTATAGAACAACTCACCCTACTGTCCTCTTCTCATTAGATCCTCTCTACTTCCACCTTTCTCCTCAATCACGCTTCCAAGATATTTTACGTTCTGTACTTTACTCATATCTACTCCGTCCAACCTTATAGCTTTTATTAGGCCTTATCCTCTTCCTTGTCATTACCATCACTTCACACTTTGCCATGTTAAATTTCATTCCACACTCTTTCACTTTCTCATTAAATTCCTGTAGCTGTTCCTGTACCTCCTCTTCCTTCTCCTCACATTCCATCAAGTTATCAGCAAATATCATGGCTCTCATTCTTTCCTCCCCAAATTTACCCCCACACTTTTTCATAACCATTTACATTACCATCATAGATAGTAGTATTGAAAGGGCACTCACCTGCTTCACTTCTGTCCTTCCACTCTCCATCTTAACACAACTCCTGTTAACCTCATACACGCTTTTCACTTTCCTTACAACTCCTCTTTCCCCTTGGGGCCTCCTCCATCGCTTTACAAACTTTATTTCTATCCACACTGTCATATGCCTTCTCCACTTCCATAAATACCATTACCAAGTATTTCCTTATTCATACCTTCTTTCCATCAGCTGTCGTATGACAAAGACCAAGTCTATTGTAGACTTCTGTTCCCTAGGTCCATGCTGTTTCTCTCTCCACTTTCCTTTAATTTTATTTTTTATTCTCTATTCCAGTATCTTCTAATATATTTTTGTACATTGGCACATCAGCATTATCCCCTATAATTTGTACACCTCTTCCTGTCTTCTTTCTTGAAAATAGGTATTATAGCTCCCTTTTCTCAGTCTTCCGGTACCTTGTTCTCCTTCCAAATCCCTTTAAGCACCCTGTGTAACCATTGTATACCTATTTAACCTGCAGCTCTTATCATTTCCACAGTCAGTTCATCCACACCAAGTGCTTTTCCTTATTTCATCCTCTTTAATGTATCCTCCACTTCTTTTCTACTTTTCTGCTATTTTTTCCTGCCCTATGTTTCACTCCCATCCCTTTCCGGTCCAACGTCTTTTCAAAATATCACATCCATAGGGACATATTAATACCTGAAACCTCCATGGCATGAGTCACATTTTGAAACATCCAAACAGCTGTTATTAAATAACGCGGTCTTTCTGAACTTCTAACAATGCCCCTCAGCACTCTGGTTACTTTGCCCTCTTAACGTAAAACGTGTGTATGACTCACGATATCGTAGCTTTGAATATTTTTTTTTTATCATGAACCAGACTTGTAGACTTCTCATGGTGTGAAATCAGGTGAGGTAAGAGTGATTTGCAGCCCCATTATCTCGGCACCCAAGGCGGCTTCTTAGTATACCTGTCCAAAATACAGTGCTGGGTCAGAAGATGAATTCATCTACATACATTAAATTATTTTAAGGGGTCCACCTACCGGGTGCTGAGATGCTACGCAGACGTACATAAATACCACGCTGTTTAAAAAGTGGTTTGTGAATTTGATTCACGTCTAAATGAAAGTGAAAGATATTCATTATAGGATTAAAAACCTTACATTTTAAGTGTTATAATTAATAAAAATCATTAAAATGTGAGATTTGCTTATTTTGAATTACGATTAATTAATGTCGCAATTTTGACTTCAAGTTAAATGGTAAAAAATCAGGGCGTAGGAACTGGGGGGTGGGAGGGAGGCGGTGCGGGCCTGGGAAAAAGGGTGTGGGAGGGGGATTCCATTTATACATATAAAACTTTTTTTTTACTAAAGGTATAATATAATTTTCTAGCAGACCCTCCTTAGAAATAATTGGCTTTTTACGCACTTCAAACAAACATTGATCTTTCGATAGGATCACAACAGGAAATGTCAAGATGATTGAGGGTTGTTTTAGCTGTTTTGAAGCTTCAGAACTGTCATTTTATTTTATAAGAAGTACAACATTGTGAGTGAGAATATTTTCCTTCAAGTAGGTGGCGTCCTCAAACACCTTTATCAAGGGTCAAGCCGTGCCTTGTCATGGAGCTCTCCAACCACTCGGCCACGGGGGCACATTGTGATCGTATGACGCACATCGCCAGTGATAGAAACTAAAAGTTGGAGGAGACCCGGTGACCGTTGTCCTGAATGCGAGGAATGCTCTTGTTGCCTCATTCCTCTCTCTCACACCCAGAGAGCTTGAGGTCAAAAGAAGGGAGGGGCTCTCTTCTCTTTCTCTCTCGAAGAAGCAACGGGATGCTCTCTTGCGCCCCTCCCTCCCTTTGCCCGCCTGACAGTGTTTTTGTCCACAAGTGAAATGACTATCACCTTGGCACCCAGACGTCGCCTTGTGTTCAATGGATTACTGGTCTCTTGGGAGAATCTGGAGGGACGTGGCTTTCCTGCAAGACGAAGAGATGCTTCTTCTCTCTCATTTTCTCCAATATTGCGGCAAACATGCTGTTAGTGAGTGCTATTTTTCAACGGTACGTTTCAGCGCCTCCATGCCTGCGTATCGACTACAATATTTTATTGATATAAGGTTTTATTAGTAGGGACATCGAAATATTGCGATACGTGTCTTTATTAGAGATGGGACACTCGACTCCTTGAATCCCTCGAATCCTATAGTATTAGGGAGATTCAAGATTCGTATTGATTTATAAAATATATTTATAACATATTTATGAAGGCCTTGACATGAAATAATTATTTTAATAAATTGGTGGCAGTAATTATATAGATTTGTGTAGTTGGGAGAATAGCAAAATCACTAAAAAAGTACAAAATTATATTGAAATAAAAGTTTACTCGAAAAGGGCTTTATTTGTTTGTAATGACGTAAGAAAATAAATGGTACGGAATTCGCACGGACTTTCTAGCTCTATTGTTTAAAAATGGAGATATTTACTCAAAACTCTTAATATATGTGAAACGAAATAATATACACTAGCAAACCCAAGCATAAATTGCACTATATTTATGTAAAACATTTTTTGAGTCCTAGTTTTAAATTTAATAATTTTATTTTTAAAGAGTTAATGTCCTCATTTGTATGTTTGGACCAATAAAAAAGATCAATATTGGCTTCACAAGGGTCAACACTTCGTATTAAAATTTCCACTTCCGGTTAAAATTTTCGACATTTTATTAGGTGTTGCACATCTTCATGTCCTCGCATTGCTATTAAATTTCTCATTTATGAATTTAGACCAATAAAAAATGTAAATATTGACTATTGAGTCTAAAATGGAGATAGATCATTGTTGTACAAACATGTCTCCTAAGAGGTTTAAGGAAAAATAACATAAACTATTTGAGAGACTTACTTGTATTTTATTACTCTATGGCATTGGAGAATTATTGCGTTAAAACTTAAATAGTATCTCTTTACAACTAAAGCTCACAAAATTGTATTAATATATTTGCCAATATCTCAGAAACTGTTGGTTTTATAAAAATATATTTCATATAAAAGTTTTTTATTTTCAATAGTATTACTATTTTTCAATGATAAGTTATCTAGTATCTCAAATAGTTGCGGAGATACGGAAATTTCAGCTTCTGTAAAGTACCCTAAAAGTCATTTTCATGGGAAAATGAAAATAGCCAGTTTATTTACAATCTTAATCAACGCCTAGATACGAATTTTAATCAAAATCATTAGAGCCGATTTTGAGAAAATCGATTTTCTCTCTCTATTCGCCCTTTACTAAACTACTCTTAATTCTAAGTTTAAACAGACACACGAACAGACGGCATTGCAAAGACCACTTTTTAGGGTTCGGGGGGATCATGAGACGTCGACATTCCTCAACATTTCAGATTATTGAGTAACTCAAACCACCTACTCAAAGGGAAATATCCTCACATTACTATATATATATAATAGGAAGGACAATTACGAAGCTTCAAAGCCACTTAAACAGTCCTCAGTTAACTTAGAATATTATTCTGTGACCCCGTTAAGGTACGGCAGAAGGTAGTACGAGTAATTTTACAGTTTTTATAGCATTACATTCTTTTGGCCAAAATAAATCAAATATTTCTCCAGTAGCAACGTAGAGTTTAGTTTTAGGCACGTGCTATCAACAGGTGTTGAATATCTGTCAAGGGTGTTCTGGAATTTTGTCAAAACTTTTTAAATAAGGAGAAAAAGTTTTGACAAAATTCTACGACACTCTTTACAGATATTCAAGATCTGTTGATAGCACGTGCCTAAAACTAAACTCTACGTTGCTACTGGAGAAATATTTGATTTATTTTGGCCAAAAAAATGTATATTCTATTAAAATTGTAAAAAATACTTGCGTTCCCTTCTGCTGCACCTTAAGAAATGATTTTATTTGTTCAAGGAAGGATAGATTTATTTTCCTGATGGATTACATTGAACTAAGAACTTTGACGTTTCTAGTGAAACGTAGCTGAAAATGAGCTAATTTCACATTTTCATGATTTATTTAAAAAAATTATAGATCTTTAAGTCTAAGGTTTTGAATCCTATAGGGATACCTTTTACTTCCAGTTTGGCTTGAACCATATTTTGAAATAGCAAACCACGTCTTAAAAAAACACGGGATTATCAAAAGTCTTCAAGGCGTCTCAGCGCTCCACCCTTAAATTCCACCTC
This sequence comes from Timema bartmani, assembly GCA_902151455.1. Lineage (NCBI taxonomy): Eukaryota > Metazoa > Arthropoda > Insecta > Phasmatodea > Timematidae > Timema > Timema bartmani. The sequence goes on along the minus strand of CABFWB010000373.1, from coordinate 94,529 downwards.
TTAATCCTTATCTCCCTCCTCTATCAGCATTTTTATTTTATTTTTCATCTGTATTATGTTTTACTAGTATTTACCGACATGTCATGGTAAAAGTATCGTAAGTATTATTTTAATTAATTAAATTAATTATTTTCATAAGATATTTTTATTTTACCATCAAGAATTTTAATTCAAATCTCTACGATTGGTTAGGTTAGGTTAGGTTAAGCTAGGTTTGGTTAGATTGGATTATATTAGTTTGTTGGTTCTGAACAACTGCAAAACGCGAACAAAGAGTGTGGCTCAAGAACATGTAAGAAACTATGAAATAGATTCAGATGGGAGAGGGGTTCACGTGTCCTAACTTTAACCAGCTCCAACAGTAAGCATAACCTAGCCTAACCTAACCTGACCTAGCCTGACTTGATCTAACCTAACCTATTGAGATTAAAATGCTTGATGATGGTAAAACAAAAATAGCTAATTAAAATAACACATTTAATTAATTAAAATAATACTTATAGTTGCTTTTACAAGAAATGTCAGTAAATGTTATTATTCACCGATGAGAGCTGGTAAAAGTTCAAAATGTAAACATTTTGTTTGATATTTCGGACTTTTACCAACATATATTGTATATGTTAGTATTTACCGGTAAACTCTAAGATTTACTAATCCTCGATCTTTTACAATAACATATACACAAATACTCCCTCGAGAGCTAACACACACACAGAATAATATGAAAACACAAATAATAAGGGTGCGCTTTTCGTTTTAATGTCTACTCATAAATGAAAAGTAAAATTTTCATGAAATTCCAGAACACCCTTGACAACTGTTGATGTCATCATGTGAAGGAATTTAAACTTTATGTTTGTATAGGAGCAATATTTTATTTATTTTGACCAAAAAAAGGTTTTGCTATAAAAACGGCAAAAACACTGGCCTTTTCTTATGTTCCCTGCATCCCCACCTTTACGTTTATGCTTAATAGTGACATTGATATATCATCAATAATTGTGAGATTTTCATTATCGGCATTGCACAAGTTCTTGAAATAAATGGCTATTAATCTAACATGCATAGTAAGCACGAGATACACTTTATCTGTACATTAAACACCCAATATAGTCCATTTAATCGCCATACAGACGATATTTATTTAGTGATAGTTCAGTTATACCTATTTTCGTATTGATTTAGGTTAGTCTTATAAGGCTGCTTATCGATTGGTATTTGTTCATACCATTGCTCATCAGGAATACAGTTTTTCACCGGTGAGCTTGCGTATTGTTTGATTTACCGGTGAAGGAGAGGTACGGGGTTCGAATAACTGTCAGGTATACTATCCTCTTCTATAAAATATAAAAAGAAGATGTCACCTTTGTGCATTGGATTCTTCCCACATGCTTCCTCTTTCCCTAGGCTGGATTCATTAAATTTACACTTATTAGTTTACTCTTAATTTTTATTTATTTTTATAAATTTCCATTACTATAAAATTAGATTAGGATTCAAAATTTTAAAGCTTTGAACAGATTGAAAGATTCAATAGAATTAGTCCTAGGCTGAGCTTATAGCCTAAAGCTTACTCATCTAAAGATGTGAACTTTCCAGATATTTTAAGCTTTCGGTGTTGAATACTAAACAAAACGTGTATATATATATTTCTCCGCCATAAGACGATGAAAGGTTTAAAACGACCCCCCTTCTCCCAATTATCTGGCTCTATCCCAACTCTTTCAATTTTGCAATGCTGGCGAAGAACGTGTTCATTTGGATTTCTGGCAAACTTTGAAGGAATGCGTTCAATTTTAAACAAAATAACTAATTAGTTAAGTTCGTTATTCGCATAACCTTGAACGAATTTTTGTTTTTAATTTGAAGTTACTTAGCTGATCATCTTTTTCCTCACATATTGAAGGGATGTGTAAAGCTAAACCTAAGAATGGCTTCTAGTGCCGCTGAAAAGTATTTGTGTAAGAGTGATTACAGTGAAACGGCATTCGTGAACAGACAATGTGTATACAAATTTTGTTTTAACTTTGGGAAACAGCATTATTTTATATTAACAGTACAGGGAATGTTGAAACATATTCTGCCCCTATGAAGGGGCTGTAATGAGCTATGACCCAAACACCATAACTATTATAGTGGATATTAAACTGTGTTCCTATTATTCCTTCGGTATAGCAACAAGATTATTTGTAATGATTCCTGAAAGCTCAAAGCTCACAAACATACATATTTGACTCACGTACCCCCATGGGTTAAGGCAGGGGTCGGCAACCTTTTTGATTATCACGGGCCATATGGTATCGAAAAATAAATAAATTGGTAAGCTGGTTTAGAAAACAAAAATCCAGCATAAAAATTCAACCTTTCCTTTCTAATATAGTAACTAGCTACTCTTTTTGAGAATACAATTTTATCTGGCTAAATCATTTGCGGACCAGACTGGATCACCGATGATAGGGAGGTTGCGGCTCAAACCCCGGTCGGATGACTGAGGTGGACTTTCTTAAATGTTTACACTATCTACATACACACAAAAAAAATGAAGATAGTAAAAAAATATCCAACAAAATGGCCATGTTTGATTTGCACAAGAACATTAGAATACAAAGGTCATGTTGAATATATATATAAATATTATATGCACACAATTTGCCGGTAATACAGTGAAACGGTAAAATAACTAATAATGACCCACTTCGGTGGCCGCATGATCCCGCTGTGGACTAAACTGCCGATAACGGGGAGATCAAGGTTCGAATCTCGGTCGGGTGCACTGGGGGTGGTTTTCCTCAAATGGTTTTCTACTCTCCCTCCACGCAAATGCGGGTTAACTTCCTCTATATTCAACCTTCCCAATTCCTAGCCCATTAATGTAATTAGTACTTAGGCGTATAGCCTGAACGGGTAGTAAGACGCGGTGATAAATAAAATAAATATCATGTTATTAAGATCCATTATTTTGATACGAGTAAAAATCGAGCGTATCGTGTTTGACATGTTTTAGTCATAATCTAAGAGCACAGTTGGAACCGATAGTTAATGCGCAGAAGCAGCCCAAACCAAGCAGACCTGCCAATAGGGTCTACAGACACGCATTGGGAGACGCGCGCAGATTCATGTGACGTCATCCCTACAAAACTACCAGTTCAGTTCGCGTTTTAGCTTGATATGTATTCCTCCGCCGGGATTCAGTAGGTACGTGCTTTCAGACCTCACTCTAGGTGCGGCTGAAGAAGTGTGTGCCAATAAACCAACAACATGGTCGTCACACACACAGCATTCTTCTGGGAATGTTCAAAACAAAAATAAGCATCAGGAGGGATGGAATAGTCAAGCAGTGGTGTTTTATTTCTAAAATTTGGCAAACTAAAAGTTTTTATTTGTCAACTAGTAGAAGAATTAAAAGACGAATTAAAAAACGCATTAAATATATTTATATTTCAAAGCCATTACCAGCGTAACTCCCTCAAGGAAATAACTAACGCTACTAATTTTAGACAGTAGCCAACGTGGCTACTTTAAGTTACCAATTAGATGAAAAAATCAATATAAAGTATTGTCTACCTATATCAGACGGTAATTGGCGGAATTACTTCATTTATTGTTTTTCTGCGAAGTGCTTGTAGCATTAACCGTTCTCTCCCTGTAACATTGCCCCACTGTCCTATATCAATAAGAAATAAAACACTTTTTTTATAATCAGGCGTTGAAAGTAACAAATATTAATTTAAAACAATTATCCAAATGTAAGAGAACAAGGGTATGATATTCAAAAATACAATTTCACCAACCATACGACACCAGTTATCGAACCCTGAACCATAAAATCACTAGGTAGACCACGCTACAAACTAAGATAAGGCCGACCAGTATCAGAGTTCGCCACACGGATATTTTAATGGATTATAATCCGGGAGACCAAGATAGTAAGGTTAGATGGAAGAGATCGGCAGATCAGGTCTGTTAGATTTATAGTTCTTTTTTTTTAGCAAAACACTTTTTTGACCAAAATAAAAAGAAAATTGGTTCAGTAGATACGTTTAGTTTAATTTACCTGTTTATCAGTCGTTTTGAATATTTGTCATGGGCATCGCGGAATAATATTATAGCTTTTTATAGTCCTTTAGAACGTGTCTGTTCAAAAGCTATCATGCTCGTGAAATATTTGTTTTGGTTAAAAGAAATTTTCGCTGTAAAAACTATAAATTTATGAACCTTAACCAGCGTCCTCTTTCATCCTTAATCATAACAGAAGCACTGGAATTTAATATACATTCGTGGAAATGGATCGTCAAAATTAAAAATAAATCAACATTTTATTCTTTTGATAGAAAAATTACCCCTGGACTCTAAAATCGAACCCAGGACCTTTGCCTTAGTACGCCAACACTCCCGTGTTCAGGTGTTATTTTTAAATTTAAAGAATATGATATTTAGAACCATACTTAATAACTATAATAGCTTTGCTATTTAACCCACCAAATCAATATTTGTTTAAACGAATGGGTGTTGTGACACTAAGATTTTTTTCCGTGATTCGACACAAGAACAGTTATATAGAAGTAACTGCCACAGAAATACCATATTAAAAAAAAAAGGCTCTCATTACACATGACTCATACGGTTGGTAGTCCTGGAATTCCAGATGATAGGACCGGTATGTCGACAGGAACTAAAAATGGTATCATCATGACCTTAGGTATTCGTGAGATCTAAAATAAATATACTCCTACGCTCAGTAATTGGAATGTTCGTTGATACGATAGCCTAAATAGCCGAAAGTTTTTTGATGTAACATTTTTTTTTTATATGAAGACGTAAGAAGTAGGATTTGTGTACCTAGAAAAAGATTTCAAAAGACATAAGCTTCCGTGATAGGGTGTGTTGACCTAAGGTAAATGAACTTTTCCTCTCCCATCTTCACAACCACATATGCCTCCCCCTGTTCCTCTCCCTCCCCTCTCACATCCCAATAAGTTTTATTACTCAAATAGGATGACACAACGTAGCCTCGAGTCCGCTCCCAAACATTTGCCAAGGCCGCTCCGACATCTCGTGTCCGCGTATAGTCGGAGGAGGCATGGAATCGTGTGGCCTCTTGGATTTTTGTCAGACGAAGCCAACATCGAGGGATATCCCGGACAGGCCTTATTAGAGGGGGGTGTAAGGGGTATTTCATACCCGGGCCCGGGGTTTTAAAATGGGCCTGAGAATGTTTGCATGTATTGAAGACTAGCATTCACATTTCCCCTTCTAGAACTATTAATAAATTATTGGTATAGGTGCAATGTTTTTTCTTTTTTTTTAGATATAAAGGTATAGATTATTATATCATTTTCTTGTCTTATTT
>CABFWB010000373.1:48803-88450 GCA_902151455.1 Timema bartmani | reverse complement strand
GAACATCGTGTCCTGAATTAAATAAAAATATACATATACCGGGTGTTCATTTGAAAACTTTCCACCAATGTATCTCGAAAACAACGCATTCAAAAAAAAAATGTTTTAAGCAAAAGTTGTTTGGTTCTGAGGGGGAAGTAAGGTGTAAGGCTGGTATAACCTTGGGTGGCGTTGCTAAGGTGACGTTATGGTCACGTTTATTTTTTTTAAAAATAAGATTCCCTATTTTTTAATACATATTCCTGTAATTCACGTTGTGCCTTTTCAAAATGCAAGCGATGTTGCCATATGGGGCTTAAAGACTAACTTACAAACGATGGTGCACTTTTAATGCACCTACCTTGCGTGCTTTTAATATATTCCAAAGCAGGTACGCCCTTTCTTATAGATTAACTATGTAACATTAGAGGCACTGTGGTAACTTCCATAAATTTAATAGGCTCAATCTTAAGCCGTTAATCCTTCACGATAATCTCTTTTTCAATTAACGCGTTCGTGAAGGACACATAGATCAAAATCTAGAAATATAATTTCAAAGTGAAGATAACGAAATGTTAGGTGAACTGTACTATGAATATTCTACATAATTCTTGGAACATTGAACAAAATAGTATCATACCTATTACAGTACCTTAATTTTTTATTTTTTCTACGATTATTTAGTTAAATGGCCACTTTCTGATTAAACTTATAAAATAAGCCCTTGATCTACGAACTAGGTAAAGTATATGACAGACACACACACACACACACACACTCGATTTTAGGGTTGAAATTCATGACCAAGTAAGTGTGAGTCTTAATTTCCCTGATTATTATTTTTTAGACCATGGCGTTAATCTAACCCGAGACCCTCAACTTACTAGACAGACGAGCTACCGATTTAAATAGAGTAGCTAAACTATAAACCTATAGCGGCTATAACACAATCCAATTTTCTTGGAAACAATCTCATCTGACAGCTAGATCTACTTTCACGTATTCATACATCAAGTAGTGTGATATTTAACTGTCACTTTTGATATATATATATTAAGAATACTTATAAAATAACACTACTTATTTAGCAAAATGTTATCAATGTTAGCCGTCGAAAAATGTTGTGTTTTCTAAAAGGTTATTTCTACCAAAGGCCTACTGAAGGAGATTCAACATGCATTTTCTAATCACATGTTTATAACAACACTTGATTTAAGAAAGCTTCATAACACTTGACATGTACTTAATCAAACCCTATCACAAGATAACTGAATAGGGAAGTTCTTGACGAACACGTAATGAATTCATTGAGGAACTAATTGAGATTAAACTCCAGTTACTTGGAACCGGAGTGTACTTCTGTGACGATTCAGGGACATGGGTGGGTAGAATCTATTCAGGCCTACAGCCAGACATTAAAGTTTGTATTTAGTTAATTTGTGTCACAAACTGATATGTGATGGCTGTTGACAGAATCAGTCTCGAAACTTGAATTCAAATTAAATTAAGGGATTAATTACACCTGGACAAGGGAATCGAATTCAGGGCCTTTGGCTTTGAGTGCCAATGCTCAGCCACCGATTCATCTGGGCTCGTTTCGTAATCCAGGGCCTCTCATTACACAAACGAGTGAAAAGTGGCCTTGAATAAGAAACGAGTGAGGATGGCTCAGTGATAAACTACTTATGCTTTCTATATCAAAAGTCCCTGGTTAGATTCTCGCGTGCAGTTTATGTCATAATTTTGACTGTCTTTAACTCATAAAGTACAGAAATTACTCTTTAATTTATTTATTTTTCATTGAGGTAGGGTCAAGGACGGTAGAATTTAAAGGAAATAAACCCGCATTTGCGCAAAGAAGAGAGAGGGGGAAACAATTTAGAGAGCAAAAAACTTGGTACACCCAGCCAGAATTAGGACCCTAACATAATCATCATCGGCAAGCCAGTCTGGGAGATGACGTCTAGTCAGAGTGACCACATTGATGGGCTCCTTTTGAAAATATACATTATGAATTGTGATAACTTACTAAACACATTTAAGGTTCCAGTATGAACGAAATTATGGTGTATTTTATTAATATTCTATAGGGCCAGTACTGACTAACAGCGAGCTCTAATATATAACCTAATGAACAAGAGGAGGAGATTGGATTTGAAATAAAGTGCAATGGTAGCCACCTGTCCACAAAGTTAACAATTCTTTTCAGCGATTTGTTCGTGTTCCGTGTCTTACTACCCATCCCCTAGTTATCCGCCTTTACTTTAAAAGGGTACGGGGAAGCCATTTAGTAAAAAAACAAAAACACCTCAGTACATCCCGCTGGGTTTAGAACCCAAGATCCCTATTTCCCGGGTTGGTATCGGAATGCCAGTTAAACCAGCACTATCTTACACGTAACCGGTGGGCACGGCGTATAAAAGTCAAGCTCATTTAGTCCGGTTTACTGATAGTGGGAATGTCTTTTCCTGGATGGTTTTTCACTCTCATTCTATGCAAATGGGGGTACATTTTATCTAAAAAATTATAGTCTTCATAGCTACTACATTAATGTATCTGTTCAGCGTAGGAATTGTTTTCTGAAAGGCCTTTTTTCCTACCAGAAATCTATTATATAGTAGTATATTGGTAGGAAAAAAGATCTTTCAGAGAGTAATTCCTACCGTGAATGGAGTATAATTAATATATATGCGTATAGTGCGAATGGGTAGTAAGCCATGGTGGGATAAAATCATTTCTATCGGTACCGGATGTTTGTATTACCATGTATGCTCTCATTCTAAGCACCCACGTGTCAACCCTCGTCATGCTATTGAACCAGAATTATCGTGAATCAACTTGTATTTAAGTCACTAACTTCCACTGAACAAGTTTCTATTCCGCAACTTATCGGATAGTTCCGAGTGGTTACTTTTTTTTCTCTCGGAAATAACGGGAACTAGAGAAACTGTCCATTGGGCATGGACGCCGTCGAAAGAGATTGATTCGCCTGCGTTAACTAGAAGAGACTTGGGATGTATATTCATGGGTTTAACAAGAATTCGACGACAAAAACTGTACTTTTACTGGACATTAAAGCAACTCGGCAGACGGCCATCACGAGCTGTTTACATAAGCTATTGACCTACTATTTATTTGTCACATCCGAATCAATCAATAGTCTCGCTGTCAGAGCGAGATGTGTGATTCTGACTTGGGACGCCCAGGTTCAATCTCCGGATAAGTGCATTATATTATAATCTTAGAGATTAGACCCGCTTCGGTTGGCACATGGTATAAACTCGAAACGACTGCCGATGACAACGAGATCAGGGTTTGATCCTGGTTGGGTGTACTGAGGGTGGTTTTATCTTAATATTTTCTCAATCTCTCTCAAACATAAATGTGGGTATACTTCCTCTAAAATCAACCTTCCTCATCCATAACCCATTAATGTAACTAATAAATATGGGTGTAGCTCGAATGAGTAATAAGACGCAGTGCTAAAAAAAAAGTTATATATATTTAGAGAGAGAGGGAGAGAGAGAAGGAGAGAGAAGGAGAGAGAGGGAGAGAGAAAGAAAGAGTTTAGGTTACAGCTGGCTGATTGGAGATAACATGAGAGAGAGAGAGAGAGAGAGAGAAAGAAAGAGTTTAGGTTACAGCTGGCTGATTGGAGATAACATTTTTATAGCAACAAAATTTTTGTTGGCAAAGTAAATCAAATATTTCTCCAGTATAAATAGAGAGTTTAATTTTCTTAACATAGTGATACCAACAGTTCTTGAATAGCTTTCAAGAATGTTCTAGAATTTAACGATAGCTTTTCCTCTTCGTTTAAAAAGTATAAAGCTCATGGTTGATATTCAAGAGCTGTTGATATCACATTGTGTATAAAATTAAGTTCGATGCTCTTACTGGAGTCATATTTGATTTATTTTGTTGAAGAAAATTGTTTGCTATTGAAACTGAAAAAAACACTTACCTTTTCTCGCGTCCCCTACAAACCCACCTTAACAGTGATAAATTGACGACCGGGAGACCAGGTGTTGTGTTTGCTCAAGAGTTAGTTAGTAAGTCTTACAAACCCACCTTAACAGTGATAAATTGACGACCGGGAAACCAGGTGTTGTGTTTGCTCAAGAGTTAGTTAGTAAGTCGCGGTTCAGGAAATGCACTTTAAATAGCCCTGATATACAAATTAATACATATTATCAACAGTTTAAATATTAATAATGATTTAATTGTATAAGCACGGGGTGTCTGAGCCGAGAAGGTGGGACTCGAGTTCAAATTCCAACCAAGAAAGGTAACTTTTTTCTTCTTAAAAAAAAATATCTTTCTTCTTCTCTACATGAGAAAACTAGCATATTTTATTTAATTTCCAATTTCCATAGCTATCAGACAGTCCTTTAAAACAACTGTGGGTTGCTAGCTCCTGGGAACGTATTTATTTGTGAGTGAGCTCTGAATATCTCGTGCTCAGCTCGATCTCTTACTACGTTTTTTCTTTTCTTTTAATCACCACGTCTTACTACCCGTTCGGGCTATACGACTATGTACTAACTACACTAATGGGTTAGGGATTAAGAAGGTTTAATTTAGGGGATATTCACCCGGATTTAGTGGAGGGAGAGTGGAAAACCATTTAGGGGAAAACCACCCTCAGTGCACCCGACAGGGATCGAACCACGATCTCCCCGTCTTAAGCAGTCTCGTCCAACACGAGATTAGCGCGTTAGACCACGCGGCCACCGAAGCGGGTTCCACGTTGTTAAATTAAGACCTCATTGGGATTCGAACCCGACTATCTCACGGTAGTCGGGGTTCAATATATAATCTTCGCAATGCTCATAAACCTAACTGGGACCCAATAGTGTAGTGGTTAGTGCACGTAACTATGAACCTAGGCGTCCCGGGTTAGATTACCGGCTGGTAATTCGGTTATCTTTCTTTCAAGGGGAATTATCCCAACGGTATTTAGGGGTTGGTAGACTAGGCTTGAGTTAGGCTAGGACTCCCACGGACCCAAACTGTCATAATCATTATCATCACAATATCATCTCGTTGGTAAGACGTGTAGACAACCTCCTATGTTGTACCCTGGTCAACGCTCTGGGCCACCAGCGCTGCTAATAGTCTACACACAGGCGACCGAACCTAGATGTTATAATATACTTTCCGTTCGATAATGCCATACGCTAAAAAAGAAAAAAGAAAAAAAAGCTGAATTTAACTTTATTTAATTCATTTTGTGTTTAAGGAATTGCATTGGTTTGGAATTTTATAGGAGTTTGACCTATTAGCCCACGTTAAAACCACACACTCATTAATAATGTGATTAGCGTCTGAACAATGTATTATGATTTTACTTTTCCTTAACCTCTAGGAGAGAGAAGTATTGTGCGCATCAAAAAAATCTAACTCAAGATTTTTGATCAATATCGACATTTCATGACCCCCCCGAAACAGAAACAGTTTTTTTTTTTTTTGCGATGCCGTTTGTCTGTCCGTCTGTCTGTATCTCGGATTAGAGCCTAAACAATTTTACCGATTGGGCTAAAACTTGGTATCTTGGGTTTTCTTAAGGTTCCCATGAGGAATTTTTGGAATTTGATACCAAACCCTAAAATGAAGGTTAGTTTACTGAATGCCAAAAAAAGATAAAATCGATTTTCTCAAAATACATTTTAGCGATTTTTATTACATTTTGTATCCAGGCATTGGTTAACATTACCAACCAAATGGCAGCTCTCATTTTCCTTTGAAAATGACTTTAAGGGCACTTTAGAGAAGTGTAAATTTCCAATTTTGATCATATCTCCGCAACTAATTGGGATACGAAATAACTTAACATTGTAAAGTTGTAGTATTATTCAAAATTAAAATATTTTAATTTTAAATTTTATTTTATAAAACCTATTGTTTCCGAGATATAAGCAAACATAATATTTTCATGGAGTACTTAGAAATATGAAATGATTGATTGTTATGATCTTTGATGGACAGAGATGCTCCTCTTTTCTTAATGTTCTTGTAACGTGTATCCCATTTATCTTCTCTCTCTCACACACACTTTCTCTCTCACACAATCTCTCTCACACACTTTCTCATACATTCTCTCTCACACACTTTCTCCCTCACACTCTCTCACACACTTTCTCTCTCACACTCTCTCACACACACACTTTCTCTCTCACATTCTCTCTCATACATTCTCTCTCACAATCTCTCTCACACAATCTCCAACACGCATATCTTCACACTCATCTTCTTACACTCACTCACAGTCTCTCAATTTATTTCTCTATATATCTTATATATAATTTTATAAGCTCATTTCCGGTTGTTGAAATAAAGGGAAAACGGCTCAACTGATTTTGACCAACGAACACTTATTTTAAAGGTTAGGGCTTCAGGATGTCAGCAAAAATAGTAGCCTAGAATGTCATCCTGGTTTTCATAGCAAATTTTCCCTCATTTCCTTATGTGTGGGCAGTGGCTCATCTGTACAATCATTATTTGTTTACATCACCATGGAAACCATGATTTGTTTACTGTTGTATATAGGTAATTTAAATATTTCATTTTGGTTAAAAAATAACGACTTGATTCTTATTTGAGTGGTTTGGTTCAGCACATAGACAGAGAGCTGGGAGAGGGGACGTTTTAAAGCTTTTATCGTGGCTTGAAGGGAGAAAATATACGTTTTAATTCGAATTAAACACCAAAAGCTAAAAATATATGTAAAGTTTATAGCCTTTGACTAGTAAATGTTTAGCTAGAAAGTCGAGTGAGAGCTTATATAGATATATTCACAATACACAATTTAAAATAAATTTTATTGCTAGAATCTGAAGCCATCGCTGCGGTGATCCACTAGTATTATTTACATTTGTTAAAACGTATGGACAACTTTTCTTCGCATACTTTAATAAAAGAAAAGATATATGCCTTATTAAAATGAATGAATAGACTTGAAAATTGATCGTACCTCTAGCATATATCACAGCAATTAAATACTGAAAAGTTTTTGCATAATAATGATAGTGGATATACTAATTTTGATATATATGGGGAAAATAATTGAAATGTTATATAATAGTTATTTTAAATTAGACTATTATTGATTTTATATACTAACTAATTCTTTTCTCATAAGAAAAGATAAATAGGCATATAAGATTATAAGATAATAAATGAATAAATACGTGTTTGGTAATGCTCTTACATGGAATTAAAGGTACTATGAAGTTTTGCAATAATAGCTATTTAGTTCCTCAAGGAAAATTGAATAATACTTTATGGTCGTATAGTACAATTTTCATAGAAATAACAGCTTAGAAAACACAAACATATTTTTTTGTCGTCAACATTGACAAAATTTTACTATATTGAGTATTATTTTATATGTGTTGATAGTATCCATTAAAAGTGACCGTTGCAGATAACATGACATAACATATGAATATATTAGAATTGTTTTAGTAACTTTTGTAACTGTCAAAAACTGTTCTTCCTACCTGAATCCTGCTGTTACGTAAGCCTACGATCATGTGGTAAATTAGTTGATGCCTAACATTAACTTTTAGCTTTTAGGTGAGCGAATGGCACTACTGATTTTATCTGGAGCAGCTCAGTTAGTGACGCGTTTTTTCACTTGCTCCAGGCGAATACTAAGTTCAGCTGTAAAAGTTCAAACTCCTTTCTCAGTGGTGATATTTATAATATAGTAAATTATAACACAAAACTAGTTATACATTATAAGACCTTATACATTCACAAATGCAGATATTAATATTTTTCCAACCTGCACCGGTGGACAAGCGGAGAAAGTCTTCATTCTCGTCTTGTTTGGTTTGCGTGATCGGGGGTTCAAATCCCACTCCGTCTAACCGACGTGGTTTTTCCTAAATATTCTCCCACTCTGCCTTCAAAAAAAAACACTTCCTATATAATTTACTTTATATTTTCCAACCCATTAAATTAACTATGTAAAAATTTCAAGTGGTTAGTAAGACGTGGTTTGAAAAAATATTACTTTAATTTAAAGTGCACATTTTTTCGTGACTTTTTAGAGAAATTCTTTCTGAAATCACTGGTAAGAACCATTTAAGTGTTGCATAATACACCCTATTGCCATGTTTTTATATTATTTATATTGAGCAGTGTCATTAAATTAGTTCTATAAAATTAAATGATCTAGAGAAGACGCAGATGATAGGATAACATTAGAATGGATCTGAAAGAGACATGGTGTAATGAGGTGGACTGGATAGAACTAGCTCAAGATAAGTGATAGGTTGTAAAAAGGTGGACTGTATATAGCTGGCTCAAGATAGGGATAGGTTGTAATGAAGTGGACTGGATATAACTAGCTCAAGATAGGAATAGGGTGTCATTAGGTATACTTGTTAGAACTGGCTTAAGATAGAGATAGGGTGTAATGGGGTGGACTGGATAGAACTAGCTCAAGATAGGTATAGGGTGTAGTGAGGTACACTTGTTAGAACTGGCTTAAGATAGAGATAGGGTGTAATGAGGTGGACTGGATAGAACTAGCTCAAGATAGGGATAGGGTGTCATGAGGTAGACTTGTTAGAACTGGCTCAAGATAGAGATAGGGTGTAATGAGGTGGACTGGATAGAACTAGCTCAAGATAGGGATAGGGTGTCATGAGGTGGATTGGATAGAACTAGCTCAAGATAGTGATAGGTTGTAAAGAGGTGGACTGTATATAGCTGGCTCAAGATAGGGATAGGTTGTAATGAAGTAGACTGGATATAACTAGCTCAAGATAGGAATAGGGTGTCATTAGGTATACTTGTTAGAACTGGCTTAAGATAGAGATATGGTGTAATGGGGTGGACTGGATAGAACTAGCTCAAGATAGGGATAGGGTGTCATGAGGTGGAACGGATATAACTAGCTTAAGATAGGGATATGGGTAATGAGGTGGACTGGATAGAACTATCTCAAGATAGGAATAGAGTGTACTGAGGTGGACTGGATAAAACTAGCTCAAGATAAGGATAGGGTGTAATTAGGTGGAACGGCTATAACTAGTTCAACATAGGGATAGGGTGTCATGAGGTAGACTTGTTAGAACTGGCTTGAGATAGACATAGGGTGTAATGAGGTGGACTGGATGGAACTAGCTCAAGATAGAGATAGGGTGTAATGAGGTACACTTGTTATAACTGGCTTAAGATAGGGATAGCGGTAATGAGGTGGACTGGATAGAACTATCTCAAGATAGGAATATAGTGTACTGAGGTGGACTGGATAAAACTAGCTCAAGATAAGGATAGGGTGTAATGAGGTGGACTGGATATAACTAGCTCAAGATAGAGATAGGTTGTAATGGGGTGGACTGGATAGAACTAGCTCAAGATAGGGATAGGGTGTAATGAGGTACACTTGTTATAACTGGCTTAAGATAGAGATAGGGTGTAATGGGGTGGACTGGATAAAACTAGCTCAAGATAGGGATAGGGTGTCATGAGGTAGACTTGTTAGAACTGGCTTGAGATAGAGATAGGGTGTAATGAGGTGGACTGAATAGAACTATCTCAAGATAGGAATAGTTGTAAGTACAGCCATAAACATTCGAGTTCCTAATGTCATACTATAGACTATAGATTAACTAAGATAGAATACGGTACACAAAAGTAGTCAACTAGTCCACGCCCTGAAAGTATAAATGGAGTAATATAATAATGTGATATTCAAGACATAATTATTATTTTGAGGAGGTCCTTGCAATGGCTTAGTATTTCTATGAAGAACGGATCTTCTTACAAATCACATTAGTTTGTTTAGAAAATCAAGGACTAAATTGTCCCGGGACTTAAACCGTATTTCGGGGACTGTCCCCTAAAATCGGGGACGAAGTATTCGCCTTACTATAGAGTGAATATCAGTTCAACATGCCAAGACTGAGACCACTGAACTATTTTAAAACAACAGCAAGTAGTAGTACTAGTAGTAGTACTTCATCTATAGTAGAGCTATATCATTGGCGGATCCAACATTTACTCTAGGGTAGGGAAGGGGAAAAGGGCTTAGAGGAGAGGGGAGGAAGGATGCACGCAATTTAAACCTTTCATGCTGTACACAACTAGACTTACTAAAATAAGTAATCTGATGCTAAAATAAGGTAATAGAATAATGTACACGTATCTTAAGCCTTAAAATCAAATATTTGCATCTCCCCTCTCCCCCTAGAATTAAATGAAAATATGTTGCCGATTTTGAACTCTATTTATTTAGATGGATACAAAAAGAAAGGACTGGAAGGTCAGGAAGGGTAGTACACCCCCTGCGCCCACTCCCCTCCTTCTGTGTTGTGCTTTCAGAGGTCCCATTATTTGTCAACAACTGAGCAGCACTGTTCTACAGATGATTTAAAAATAATACAGACACTCACCAACAAATAAGCAGTATTAACGGTTTTATCTAAGTGGTAAGGATGAGGAAGTGTACCTACATTCTCTTTAAAGAAAGGACGAGAAACGTGTAAAACCTACCCGGGCACGCGATTGAAACGTTGACCACCGGTGCGGGCTATCCAGAGATAAAGAGATAAGTCAAACTCACCTCCAAATGAGTGCAGGATCAATTTGGGAGAGAGGGTATATCTCTCTCTCTCTCTCTGTTGCTCTGAGCAAGGTCGGCCACTCACTGAGTATCGAGAGAATAACTACATGGCTTTTTATTTGATAGCGCTCTCACAGGGAAGTCCCACTCTTGATTATCAACCAATAGAATTGGACGCTTTTGAGACACTTCGAAATTCTACGTGCAAAAAAAATAAAATAACAGGAAAAGAGATTCTATTGTTTGAATTTGCTGGACTAGTTTGATAGGCTAGTTTTTCCACAAAATAAAACTTGTGTTCACACTTTTTGTTTTGGTTGGATCATTTCTTTATTTTCCTAGTTTTACTCGTTTTAAATACATTTCCCATTCGTGTAAAAAGTTGGTGTTGTTATTGACTTTGCATATTGGGGCCTATTGAATATTTATAATATACATATTTATTATAGATTATTATAGATAGGGTCTAATATATACATATAAGAGTGTAATTTATATACAAATTTATATATATAATTATATATTATAATGTTTAGTAAAGAAATTTATAAATATATATAAAATAATAGATTATTG
The DNA here is from genome assembly GCA_902151455.1 of Timema bartmani. NCBI lineage: Eukaryota > Metazoa > Arthropoda > Insecta > Phasmatodea > Timematidae > Timema > Timema bartmani. The sequence goes on along the minus strand of CABFWB010000373.1, from coordinate 77,316 downwards.
TATTTTACATTGACTAATATATACATATAAATAGTGTCTTATACATACAAATATATATAAAAGTGTATAAGATATACATAAAAATAGTGTCTTTTATATACAAATATATATAAAGTTATATATTATGTATAGTGTATTATATATTACATATATATAGTTAATATTGTTGCTTAGCGTGCGTTTTTGGACAGGTTTATCTTGACGACGTTGCTAACTTGGTGAATTAGAAGTTATTTGGCGAAGTGGAGTTTCCTCTTAACCTGAAGTAGGCCCTACTCAGGCACTCAGGTTGCCTACCTATACACTAGAAGATGGAAATACCGAGAACCTATCCTATGCCAAGGTTAGCCAGAAAAATATTTTTTGTCTCCCACCGGTACTTTACAAACCATTACTATCAAATTTTTTTAACGCCACGTTTTTTAACACCCGTTCGGTTTATACGCCTATGTACTAACTACACTAATGTGATAGGAATGAATAAGGTTGACTTTATAGGAAGTGTACCTACATTTGGGTGGAAGGAGAGTGGAAAACCATATAAGGAAAACCACCCTCAGTAAACTCGACCAGAATTCGATCCCCAATCTCTCCGTCATCGGCAGTTCAGTCTAGAGCAGCCGCAGGCAAACTACGGCCCGCGGGTTGCATGCAGCCCACGTCGCGCCAATTTGTGCGACCCGAAGGATTTTGGAAAGCTGCACACATTCCATTAACGATAAGAGTTTGAGTAATTACTAAACAACATTTAAGTAGGCTAAGAAGCAAATTGAATAATGACTTATTTAAATTAATTTGCTATGATATTTATTTTACTTGCTACTTTATTTGTGTACCAAAGTTATTTAGTTAGATGACTAATAAATGTATTTTTGTATGAAAATAAATCTAACTATTTAGTAAACTTAGATTTTAGAGACCTTACAGATATCCATGTGGTCTTCGGGGAGAAAAGTTTGCCCCCCTCCGGTCTAGACTCTAGAGAGTGGGTGGTGCCTTATATCAGGGGCTGGCAACAGGCCGATCTCGCAGCAATTTTCAGTCGATCACGTAAGAAAACTACATCGTCAAGAAAAGGCAGTTACCTTGCATTACTCCGCTATGGTACAGCTTATAAGATAAGGTCAAGACAGGACTTATAGTTAAACTATCAATAAACTGTATCGAGTATTCACACGAGAGCGGAATGGGCATATAATTATGGAGGAGATGTCAGTGCAGCCAATAGAGTTCTAACCCACGTATTCTACTGCATAGAGTCAAGAGCTCTAGCGAGTCCTGATGGCTTTCGAACTACCCACACTGGGGGGGAACGCGGGGAAAGACGTTAGTTTCTTATTATTATCATGTTTGACGGTGACAATGAGGGGTGGGGAGATGAGTGGGGGTATTGAGGGGTTCAAATCCCTGCCGGGGGGTGTAATGAGGTGTTTTTTTATATACAGGATGTGTGTTTTTTTAAATTTGGCACAACGAAATATTTTTTTTAAGACACGCATTTAAGAAAAAAAAATGTTTCATACAAAGTTGCTTGGTTTTGAGACGCTGACAAAATGACATAATCTAAAAATATTTATTTAGTGGTCGTCTTCAAGGTCACCTCAAGGTAAATTATTGTTTTTCAAATGGAACCTTGTGTTTTTATTGCAGAATTGTATTCAACAACAACAACAAAACTTTTGTGCTAGTAGCACAGCTATAGCTATACAGCTACATACCCATTTGGGATAGGAAGTAGTTTTTTGACATTTATACAAGATACTAATACAGTTTTTGTGTATTTATATGTATAGTGTATAGTTATCCGCTTCGGTGGTCTAAGGTGCTACTCTTGCAGTAGACTAGACTGCTGGTGATGGGGAGATAGTGGTTCAAATCTCGGTTGGGTGTACTGAGGGTGGTTTTCTAAAATGGTTCACTACTTTCCCACCACGCCAATGCGGGTACACTTCCTCCAAATATAACCTTTTCCCTCCCTACAACCATTGGCGTAGTGACTAATTAGTACATAAGCATATAACACGAACGGGTAGTAAGATGCGGTGATAAAAAAAATGAAAGTGAAAATAAAATATATTATTATTATTATTATTATTATTATTATAGCACCGTAAAAAAAAGTAAATAGTTTTATCCGGAAAATTTAAAATTCATGTTTATACCAATGCATAAATACCTAAGATAACTTTTTTATATGACGGATCTAGTTAATTACGTCATCGTATTATTTTTATTAATTTAATAATAATTTATAAAATAATGGTATTAATAGAAAACATGTTATCAAAGTTGGATGTAAAGTATGTGTGTATTTTCTAGTGGTGTGCGAGTACTCGAAAATTCGAGCGTGAGCCGAGTTTTAGTAGCTGCTCGAATTCAACACGTAGATTGTTACAAAACTCGAAAAATGTGAGTACTCAAATTTTTTTTTTCGATAGTTCAGATTTTAATTAATTTTATTAAATTTGAAGATAGGATTTAATAAAATAAATAGTTTCTCTCAATATTTACTTCTGTATAGTTTAAAAAAATACACTTATATCATTAAATTGAGCTAAAAATCCGAATTTTATGTGATCATGTTTTTAACACACAAAAAATAGTTCTGAAAAACTCTATTTTTGTATGTATGGTTTATAAATCGATCTATTTCAGAAATTCACATTGAAATACTTTTATTAAAAATATTGCTCCATATAACTCGAACTCGAAGAAAAACTCTATGTTTTCATTCAAACTCGATTCGTACTCTTGACTCGAAGTGAGAAATATTTACTCGAACATCCCTGGTATTTTCTAAAGGTTTCTTCCTACTAGAATTATTCTAATACGTCATATGCAACCTTGTAGCTTTCCTTTCTCACACTAGAGGAGCCATGATATAATGTTCATTGATGTGACAAAGTAGTGCGTCAGTAACTTTTAAAACAAATCCACTCCAAAAATTATTAACAAAATCTTTTAACTTTACCTGGATTCATGAAGCGTGGTTTCCCTCACCGGTTCTAGTCGTTTGTTAACTTGAGCTTAGTCTGACAGATCTGCGTATCATCACTGATGAATCCGCCCAAAGATAAGGCGGATATCGATAGTTACTCTATATATCAGTTTGTTTCTGATAATCCTAGTCTCGTCACGCCTTCAATTAGCTCATATTTAATGGTATTTCCAAAATAGAAGTGTTTCTTAAACAGGGGTACGAGCAATATTTCGTGAGATAAGTGACATGCCACTTATTTTTAATTTTTTTTTTACCCGCCTCGGTGGCGTAGTTGGCTAACGCGCTAGTCATGTTGAGCCAGACCACCGAGGATGGGGAGATTGAGGTTCGAATCTCGGTCGGGTGAACTGGGAGTGGTTTTTCCTAAATGGTTTTCCACTCTCCCTCCACGCAAATGCGGGTTCACTTCCTATACATTCAACCTTCCCAATTCATAATCCATTAGTGTAATTAGTACTTAATCGTATAACCCAAACGGGTAGTAAGACGCGGTGCAAAAATTAAATTAATTAACTTTTTTTATATATTAAAAAGTTTGATAAACATGATATCCTGGGTTTCTGTAAGCTTTTCATACGCGTTGGTTTTTATTTATCATCTGTTCAGGTTATAGGATTATATGACAACTACTCTAATGGTGTAGGGACGAGGAGGAAAGCATTTTAGAGGTAGTCTACCCGCATTTGCTTGGAAGGAGAGTGGGAAACCTTTTTAATAAAAACCACCCTCAGTACAGCTGACCGTTATTCTAACTCCTTCTTCCCGTCATCAGAGGGCCAAACTAACACGAGAATGATGGTTTAGATCATTCGACCACTGAAGTGGACTCAGATTGGTGTTCGTATGGTCTAACGCATCACTCTCGAGTTAGACTGAATCACCGGTGGTGGGGAGATGGGGTTCGGATTACTGTCGGGTGTACTTAGGGTGGTTTTTTTTTTCCTAAAAGGTTTTTCCACTTTCCCTCCACGTAAATGTGAGTAAATTTACTCTAATAATTCTACCTTGCTTCTGCCTATCTCATTAGCGTAAATAATAACAAACCGAACGGTTACTAAGATGCGACGCATATATAAAACTTATAGAAAAATCTTTTCTCTCCCTCTGTCAAGCCTCAGTCTATCTTTTCTCTACAGATTTATTAAAATTTGAAACGACCTTTTAAACTTTACAAGATATTATTTATTTGTTGTTATTTTTATAAAGAGCTAAAAGTGGTACGTTGGTCTGGCCATGGGTCCTGAAACAGGTACGCGACTGGAGAGAGTTTGGGAAATACCGAAATAAAACTCAATGACGTTTGAAACTGCAAATAACTATTTGCAAAAATAGTTTTATGATATTAAGACCTTAAATTCAATAGCACTCGACATGCATGCATCCCTTCCCTTTTCTAAATATATATATATATATATATCTATATATATATAAATGTATACGTATATATATAAATGTTATATGTATATATATTTATATATAAATATATATGTCTATAGGGTGTATATATTTAAAAAAATTATGTGAAATTCAGTCATTTTATTGAAACATTGCCCTCTCAAATATTTTAGATAACACTACCGGTATATCTTCTTCAGTGGCCACATGGTCTAAGGCGTCACACTAATGTTAGAATAGACTGACAATGACAGGCAGATCAGGGTTTGAATCCCGGTTGGGTGTACTGAGGGTGATTTCCCTGGATTGTTTTCCACTCTCCCTCCACACAATGGCGGGTACACTTCCTCTAAATTCAACCTTCGGTTCGGTCAGCATCAATTTAGCATTCATAAGTGTTAAACTTTCACATACTGAAACGTAACTAAGAATTATCTGCGTAAGTTCACAATAACACAAGATTCATACTTGTATGATACCATCTCCCGGTATTGAAATAAAAGGAAAAAAGTTATCAATTTTGAAACAAGAAATTTCATTTATTGAGGCTGACAGCTAGGAATCGAGCTATCGAATATTGCGATTTTAAGATTCCTCGATTCTTTCGATAGAAGTAAGAATCGAGTTCTACATCTCTAATTTTGTTAATCCTCTTATGGCCTAACTAATAGCTTATTAGAATTTTATAAAACTCATAAAACCTATGATTCCAACTTTTATTAAAATCCATTACTCCACGAGGAAAAAAAAAATTCTTGCCCCTTCTTTTTGGGGGTCCACTTTCTCCTCTTTCTCCCAAATTAATTTAAATCTAGGTACAGACTTGAAACCTTGTGTTGAATAAACAACAGAACAAATCACACTCTACTAGAGTTTTTATTTAACTTTTTATCACCGCGTCCTAATACTAATTCAGTTCACACAATTATGGACTAATTACGCTAATGTGTTTGGTATGAGGAAGGTTGTTATTATTAGCACCGCGTCTTACTACCCGTTCGGGTTATACGCACAGGAAGGTTGTTATTTGAGGAAGTGTACACGCTTTGACATGGAGGGTGAATGGAAAATCATTTAAGACCATCCACAGTACATCCGACCGGTATTCAAACCTCGATCTTTTCCGTCATCGTAAGTCCGAGAGTGATGCCTTACTGTGGATTCACACGTTCGCCGAAAAACTAGTGCAGAACAGAAACGTAGTCACGTGACAAACTCCAAGCCAACCACAAGATTTCCTCAAGATTTCCGCCTTGTCAGCGTGAGCTGTTCCGCTAAAGTTCAACTAATATCTACTTCATCCGCTCCACCTGAGATTTTCGGCACAGGAGAGCCAATCAAATCTCAGAACCAGCTATCTCAAATCAGTGCGCATGTGCATTTGAAAACGCATGTGCTCTACAGCCAAAAGCAAGCAGACAGCTTTGTTGGCTTTTGTGAGGAGATTTGAAATAACCCGTTAGTGGAAATCATGTTTATCGATGTATTGGATTGTGCCACGACACAGCATTATAGTCTGAAAACATACATTGAGTGAATGATATAAAATATAATATGTTAATCCACTAGAAAATCAAATATGTTGATAATCAGCTGTTTTAAGTTAGCGTTGCAATGCGTCATGGGTCAACATACAGCGAGTGAATTGCTGCGCAAATCAAGCAGATTCTGTTCTATATTTTCGGTGAACGTGGGAATCAAGCCTTAGGCCCCACCAACAGACTCCGTATTCGTAAAGGATTGACCCCACACTAACATATTACACTGTCTACAGAGTCCTTATCCTTAAATCCTTAGTCCTTACCACTCCGTAGAAGTTGACTTAACTTTAACTTTCTAAGGACTAGTCGATACGGACTGCTAAGGACTACCAATCACAAAAAGTAAATATGTGCGCGTGCATCGTAATGAACGCACTAATGGCAACGATGATACAGAAACAAATATAAAATAAAATTATAGTTTTACGAACGGAGCTATTTCATAAATATTTTTGTGAAAATTTTAGAAATCCTGGGGAAGCGTAGCAGCTCATAATCAGTTTTATGAGAAATACCAAGTTGTCAGAAAGAGTTGCGTCTCTTTGGTAGGTTCAACTTCCTATTCTTTATAACCTTTGCTTCACAGATGGCGTCTGCTTGCGGCTAGCCTTGGACAATATTCTTTGGAAGAGTTTAATTGGACATACGTCTCCGACTTTCTCATTGGTTGACACGGTCATGTGATTAAGGCTACAGAATGTGTAGATGCGATTTTCATTTCTAAGGACCTTTAAGGATTTAAGGAGTATATGGATGCGGAGCGTACGGACTCTTTAGAAGGGGTTTTACACCATTCGACCACCGAAACGGCTATATGGAGAGGTCGTGTGGTTACTATTAAACATGATGATTCACATTTCTCGTATTAAATACTATCAAGACCTTGACCTATATGGCTCTAATGGAGATAAAAATAGCTCATGATTTCAAAATGAAACATGACTGATTGAACATGAAATATGTCTTGATGAGCCCCCTTTCGTTCCCTATTATCAGGGTGACGTCGCCATCATAGTCATATTTACTTCATGAAGGTAAACGTAATCTTGACAGATTAACAATCTTTCCGGGTAACAAAGAGCGCATTTTCTGAAGGTTGTATTTCTATATCTACGTTATAGCCTATAATCTACATGACTTTGAAAATGCATTGCTCTTTGATTGTTTCGCAATGCATCGTGGGCGGCTTACGTTGACCATGCTGAAGCCTGTGTTGAAAAAATTATATTGGCTTTTCTTTTGTGTTTTTATAAGTAAACAATACTATTATTATTATTATTAGTAGTAGTAGTAGTAGTAGTAGTAGTAGTAGTAGTAGTAGTAGTAGTAGTAGTAGTAGTAGTAGTAGTAGTAGTAGAACGTTCGAGACGAAGCTATTTTGTTACTCAGTTTGTTACCCGCTTCTTTCTAGCTGTTCAGGGTGTACGCATTTAATTATGCTTAGGTATATTTGAGAGGATATGCACCTTGATTTTCATGAAGGGAGAGTGGACAACCATTTAGGATAAATCACCCGGCAGGGTTTCAAGCCCTCACTTCCCTATCACCGGCAAAACAAACTAGATGAGGCTGAAATTAAGTCCGTGTGTCCACAGGTGCTGGTGATATAAAAGATTATTAACACATTATTATAAGGAGTAGGGATTATGAGGGTAAACTATAAAAAATGTAACAGCATTAGTGATGATAGAGGAAGGAAAAACAACAGTGATAAATCACATATGTAAACCCACCCCAGTGCACCTTGATAAGATTCGAACCTCATCCTCACGTCACCAGCCACCCAGTCACCCAGCCTATTGTGAGCCTGATGTTAACATGACCAATGTTAGCCTTTGTGTTGAACACAGTAAAATATATTCTGGAAAATGACACCTGGACACGGGAATCGAACCCGGGATCTTTGGTTTAGTACGCCAATGTTCTACCACTGAGCTATCCAGGAGTCGTCCCGTGCTCAGGGTCATTCTTCACTCATATTTTTAAGGCAGAGTCTATGATGGACGTGCGGAAATCGTCAGCTTTATTCACGAGCCATCAAATAACGCAGCCATCTTCGATTCGGTAGTTGGCTTATTACTGTTACTCGTACAATTATTATTATAACTGTACGGATAATATTAAGAATCAAATAGTCGAAGCTGTTATTAATTTTAGAGGGAAATTCACCATCTAGATATCATATTCCTCTCTAAAATTAATAACAGCTTTGGCTATTTGATGCAGTAAAATATAGTTTACATAGATTTTTTTAGTATCGCCCCTTACTACTTATTCAAGTTATATGCCTATGTACTAATTACGCTAATATGTTAAGATTAAATAGGGTTGAATTTAGAGGAAGTGTACCCGCATTTATGTGGAGGGAGAGTGGAAAATAATCCAGGAAAAACCACCCGACTGGGATTCGAACCCTAATATACCCACCATCAGTAGTCTTGTCTATTAGGTTGGTGACACCTTAGGTTCGGCCACAGAAGCGGGAGGAATACAATTAAATTCTAAATTTAAATTTAAAATTCAATTTTACAACTTAAGGTTTTTCTTTAGGGGTTAGTCGAATCTTACTTCTGATCTTGAATCTTCCTTATAAAAAAATAACTTAGTTTTTATAGCGTCTAGACTAAAATGCGCAACGAAATAAAAAACCTACGTTATTTTTGGCAACAAATATGCAGGTGACTCGTCCCTGTTATTTTACACAAATTTAAAACTTATGTTTTGAATAATTAATACACACTACCAAAATATTCTACACGGCACGGCCCCTGGTACCTTGACCTTGAATATAATTTGGTTACGGCGGTGAACTCGTTCTCTTTTAGGATGTGTAATCAATAATAAATTTGGTAGCGTGTTTTGGATATGGCCCTCCTGTTGCGAGAGGTATCATGAGGTACCTGGTCCTAAAAAAAATCTTACGAATTATGTGTCTGCGTCTAGAACAGCTCTCAATAATTAATAGGATATTAGAAACAGCTTCTACCCAAATTGGTATGAAGTTGGCCATGGCCATTGCCAAAACGAGTTTCAATCATTTTTTTGGGGATGGGGGGGAAATTTCTTGCTATAAACCTTGTTTAAAATCATTTCTGTGCCCCATTCTGATCTTCTAAACAAGAAATAAGTGGTCTTAAAATGTATGAAATATTATCCAGAATAGTTTTATCGGCAAACTGGTGAGCATTAACTTTCATCAATTTTTGGTAGTTTATAGTTAATCTTTTAGGAGCGAAATAAAAAAATGCATTCCAGTTTGCAATTCCCCCCTCCCCCCTTTCCCGTTTCCTTTTCTAATATACGTTTAAAAAAATAACACGCAGGGCCGGTGTGTCTATGAACTCTAGCTCTGACTTGAGGGGACAGGATCAAAAGATTTATCCACTGGTGGTTTTGGTATCCTCTCTTCAAGTGGATACTTGGGTATTTTCTTCAATTACACCCTCATGGGCTCTAAGATTTCCTAGTATCATTGGCAGAAGTACTTACCAAACAGTGAGACGCGTATGAATACAAATTCATAATCACACCTAGTACAGCAAAACCTCGTTTATCCAGCCCTAGCTCGACTTTAAAAGGTCTTGGTTAGAAAACTCTACACACGGAATGGTTAAACAATAAAATTAGATACAACATATACATAATAGTGTACGTATGTGTAAAATTTTGATGTTACACATTAAAGAGCACTGTTTTATTGAAAAGAAGTCTGGATTACACGTACACATATCACCAATATCCAGATGCACGGGTATTCATTGTACTATAAGGCGTGAGCTTGTAAACTGTGCTAACCGATAGGAATACATTTCAACAGAAGAATTCATTCAACAATTCTCGATATTATTCCGTTAGAAAGCTGTTGTCTTTTCGTCTTCTGTCTCCAAATATTAAAGTGAGAATAAACTAAACTACAGTATAACTCTACCAGTAGTTCTTTACGGTTATGAAGCGGGGGTCCCTCCTTCTGTACCAAGAGAATAATATTGAGAGTTTTTGAGAACCAAATGCTGAGAAATATATTTGGACCCAAGAGGTATGAACGAGCAGGAGAATGGAGAAAGTTACATAATGAAGAACTTTATAGTTTGTATGCATCCCCAAACATATCAAGGATAATCAATGTGTTCAGGCTGAGGTGGGGGTGATCATACGGTGTGTGTGCACACAATTGTAGTTGGAAGACTTGAATAAATAAGAATTCTTGGTTTAAAAATACATTTATGGGAGGATAGTGCGAAAATCGATTTGAAGTAGGTTGAGTGTCAAGCTATGGGTTGAATGGAGGTGCCTCAGGATGGGGTTGAATGCTGAACTTACGTTCTGATGGCGATGAACTTTATGAATTATTTTTTTAAGGCCAGATAATTAGCTAGTTATAAGGCATGATCACGTTGATCTTATTCTTCTCACCATTAATAATGCATGGATTTTAATCAGTATTTATTGATATTTTTTTCAAAACGTCCAAAAAATATTTTAAACAAAAGATTGTTTTATCCTCTAAAATCTCTTCTATTTTATTGAAGGAGTTTTATGTGTTTTAAAGTTAAATTACTCACAATTTCACTCTCGAATGTGACGAATTTAATAAGGGTGAATCAAAAATCAAATCATTCATTTTATAATCGTTTATGAAGAAATTAAATTCATGGAAATCATCAACGTGTTTTCTTGTTTTTATCTAATGATAACAAATAGCGATACAGTACAGTTGATGTTATTACGTTCTAGTGCCATCTTTGTAAAGGAGCGATTTAAACCTTTTAACATCTCAAGAAACACAATACAGTGGGTGATTTTCTCCAGGAACTGCACCATACTCGCTTGTAGAGGAGGGTGAAAACAAACATTTGGGGGCAGGGGAGGGGAACAACCATAGCTCATCCAGCTGAGATCAAACCCGAAGTCAGGCATGCTAAACACGCGCTATATAATATTATATTTGTAGACAGAGCACAAGGGTTATTAGTTTGTTTACTAAGTTATTACGTCTTATGCCATGTTTATTAACATCTTAATCTTGGTGAGTGAGTCTGTTTAATGTAAGTGCACCCACACTAGCATCACACCATCCTCAATTCACCCATTCAACTAGTTCACCCATTATCTAATTGTCTGGATAAGTAGGGTAGATGAGAGAAAATGCACAAACAAGCACGAGCGTGACTATGGGCTGGTAAAACCGTAAAGTGCGCCAGACCTCACCATAAAGAGCGATCAAATGAGTCCAGAGTCTATCGCCTTAGACCTCCCGAACACCGCAGCGGGTCTCTTGCATTTCTTTTTCTCAATCACTTAAGGTGCGGCCGAAGGGAGCGCTAGTATTTTTACAGTTTTTATAGGATTGAAATATTTTAGCAAAAATAAATTAAATATTTTTCCAGTAGCAACATAGAGTTTAGTTTTCTGCACGTGCTAATATCAACAGATCTTGAATATCTGTCAAGGGTGTCCTGGAAGTTTGTCAAAACCTTTTAAATAAAGAGAAAAGGTTTTGACAAACTTCCAGGACACCCTTGACAGATATTCATGATCTGTTGATATTAACACGTGCAGAAAACTAAACTCTATGTTGCTACTGGATAAATATTACATTTATTTTGTCCAAAAAAGTGTAATGCTATAAAACTGTAAAACTACTCGCGCTCCCTTCTGCCGCACCTTAATGCATAAACATAATAACTATTCGTGGCAAATTGACACTTTCTTATTTATTTGGTTTTAACAACTTTTGGCCACCTGTTTTGACCCTTTTAGCACAGCAGTAGCACGTCTACCTTTTGGTAAAAGAGCGTAGCGTGTTAGATCACGGGTGAGGTCCAAAAAAGTGTGTCCGTGTGAAAATGTGTTTGTTCCCGTTCACAAAGTGATACATTCATGGTATGGAGTCTGGCTGTGGTGCCGACCCTAACCAATGGTCTGCAGTCAATGACTGTGCCTTTTAGAGCGAGGTGCGGTCGCTAGTAACAAGACAATTTTTTTCTGGAAGCCCAATGAAAGTGGCTTGGTTTGCATTCTATTTGTGAAAGAACGTCTCATGTGACCAGAATGACTGCTTGTTACTTTCTTATATTGTATGGCGGTGAAAATATTGGTCCCGAGTGGAAAATGTTTATTTTATATGTGCCTCTGAGTTCAATAAAAGTTAGATCTGACAAGCTCTATATTTCTATAAATATAGGTCTTTATAGAGCCGGCTCGTGCCCTTTTGCTTATCCAGGTAAAGCATGAAAATACTACCCTCTCCTCTCAAGACATTAAAAAAAACCTAAGATTCATATAATTATATAAGAACAATTATTTTTAATTAATTAATAAAAAACTACGTCCACAAAAATCCAAACATAAGAATACAAATTATAAATATAAATATAGAGAAACAAATGAATTGTTCTTGCTTTAGCCTTAGCAAACTGTGCTACTAATTCTTTGAGATCAATTGTTTGGATTCAGTAGAGAGAAGTTCAAGTGCGCTTAGTCTTTTTCGAAGCATGTTCTTTCTAATGCAGGTTTCTATCAATTTTAACTTGTAAAAACTTCTCTCAGCGCTAGAAACTGTTACAGGCAGCGTTAAGATAGTTCTAAGTACATACAAGTATTTTGAATTCCTTCCTTCAGTCCATTTCTATTTACATAATTTAAAACATCTCGGAGCGATTATAATGAAAGTGGAATTATGTTTGTGACTACTGTAAACTTTTCTCAAGTCCAGAGCATCCATATATTTCGAATCTCCTTATTGTAAGCCTACTCTTAGCAGCAAACACTTATAAGTTATTTTGAAGATTTAGAAAATATGAATATTTAATAAAGAAACGTAATTTCTATTCTAAATGTATCTTTTTAAAGAATTACCTTTTTTTTAACATTTTCTAAATCCTTACTTCATAAGTAATAAATAAATTTAAAAAAATTAAATTACTCTATCTCTTTTTTTGTAGCCTTTCCGGAACTGTCGCCATAGGCAACTGACTACCCTGGCACNCCCCCCCCCTCTTTTTTTTTCATCAAAGCCAGCCCTGAATATATGTGCTCTTTTTGCAAAACCTAAATGGTTTAGGTTTTTTTTTAAATTTTATTTTTAAGATAATTTTCTTCCTGTCACTTTTCATGACATATATGAACATAGAAACAAATATTAAGGTGAGAGGACTTTACATAAATTAACAGCCACAAACAATTTATTTTTTGAAAAGATGTTTATCAATTTGATTGAAATACAATTAGTTAAAGAAAATTATTTCATTCATCATTTCAAACGTGCTCAAATATTACAGTCACGGCCATAGTTTAATTTTTCTTTTTATAATATCTTAGACATCCAGGATATTCACATTCAACTACACTAACGGAGAAGGGATTAATTAAAGTAATATTGAAGAGAAATGTACCCGAATTTGCGTGGAGGAATAATGGAAAACCATAAAGGAAAAAATCCTCTGTAATCATGAACGGGGCTCAAATCAAGAACTTTCCATCACTGGCCAACTAGTTGACGTTTAGTCTGCGTGCCCACCTTACGTGTATTATCACCATTGAGTTTTCAGTAGTATAAGAATTTTTTTCTCACCATATCTTACTACCTGTTCAGTTTATACGCTTATGTACTAATTACGCTATTGTGTTATGGATGAGGAGGTTATATTTAGAGGAAGTGTACTCGTGGAAGGAGAGTGGAAAACAACTCTGAAAAACAACCCTCAGTACACCCAACCAAGATTGGAACCTAGATCTCCCCGTCACCAGCAGTATATTCTACTGCGAAGAAAATTGACTTAGACTATGTGGCCACCAAAGCGGTTATCTTAGTCAAGTCACATTAGCTAGCTAAAAAAAAGTGCTTTGTTTATACATAGGATTTTATATTAATGAGTTTTTGAACTATGTATTAGTCCATTTGGTTAATTCCGTCAGTAGCACGTCTGTTTCTTGAGATAAGGGTCCCGTATGCGAGTCTTTGCAAGGTATAAAAATGTAGCATTTGTGAAGCATGGACGTCCCCTGTCACAGTGGTAGATTGTCGACCTAGATACTGAATTGGTTTTTTCTAGAATTAAGTTAGTTTGTAAATTGTGGGCTGATATAAAATCAGCTAGTTCAGAAAGTGCAAGTTAAATACTTTTAGCAAAAATACTCTATTTGACTATTTCTAATGGTTAAAGTTTTTTTAATGTTATGCACTCAATTAGTTGCTTAGCTTGAGTGGGACAGTAACTATTAATGAAGATTCATTTTAAGGAAATTCATAATCATTCGCCTACATAGATAATGATAAAACACGTTGAGTAAAAATAAACCCCCTGAATATAGTCAAACCTTGACCGTCAAGCGAACGAACGGAATAACTAAATCTCTCAGTAAAATTGAATTGTGGAAAGAGACGAATTTCGGTAAAACAGCGTTCGACCCAGTGGTTAACCCAACACTTACTTAAGGTGGAACTATAAGTAACGCGAGTTAAGGGCAATATTTTTGTAGTTTTTATAGAAAAACTTTTATTTTTGCCAAAATAAAAAAAATATTGCTTCAGTAGAAACGCGGAATTTAATTATCTTCCTATTGTGATATCAACAATTCTTGAATATCTTTCATGGGCATAGCGGTATTATATGACAAACTTTTTAAATGACGAGATAAAATTATCATTAAATTCCAGGACACCTCTATATTCAACACCTGTTGATGTCATCATGTGAAGAAAATTAAACTCTTGTGTTTGTACTGGAACAATATTTTGTTTATTTTGATCAAAAAATGTTTTGCAATAAACTTCAAAAACACTTAACGCTTCATATATTCCCACCTTAAACAACTGAGCGAGTTAATTCAAGTTACTTATGAAGCACAAGATTTATTTTTATTGCTACCAGACTACTATTTATATCAAATTATAATGTTGAAACTTTATTTTAAAGTTGCATGTTTTATTTTAAACTTTTTAAACTATTTGAAAAAATTACTTTAAAATTATAATTTTAATTGCACTTTGTAAATTATATTCTTAATCCAACCTATGTATTACTAAAAGATTTCTTCATTAAAAAATGTTTCAGACCTTTATATTTCCAGAATATAATATTTAGATGCGAGTAAATTCTCACTAAACAAATATAATAGCTTTGGCTATTTAATTCTTTGTATTTTTGTTAAGACCAACATTTACAACCAAAATCTTGACCTTTCCAAATTATGTAGTAGCCTACTTTTACAGAGACTGACGACCACTTCCATTCATAACAAAAAGAGTAAAGACGTGGTTCCTACTATCGAAAACAGCACCATTATTGGGTCGTTATCCTTTAAGAATTTGGTGAAGCCTGGTCCTCTCCCCCCGCCACTCTTCCACCAAAATTAATTCATTGGCCCAAATGAATGGATTTGGCAAAACTTGTAAAGTAAGAAAAAAAGGAGAATGGTAGCAGAAAATAAAATAAAAACCCACCCACAAAAAAAACAGGTATCCATTTATCTTACAAGCGTGAGGAGGAACAGCCAAAAATTTACCGATCATCATCATAGTAATAGCCCACTCCCAATTTTATTTTTTGGAGGTCATCAACTTGCGGCTTGTACGGGAAGCAGTATTTGGGAGTTGATATCGTGGCGGGTCCTTCTCATTCAGCCATTATAAAACACATTTTACACACACACACACACACACACACACACACACACAAAGAGAAAGAATTCCTAAATGAGATACTATCTTTTCAAGACAGTGCCGAAAATAAAAAGGAACCGCCCGCCGCAGACTTTGGGACGCTTTAGGACCACTTGTATCACCCGGGGCGATGGCCAAAAAGTGTTGTGGGGATAAGGGGGAAGTTTTTTTGCCTAAAACAGGTCCTTCATCTATACACTTTTGCACGTATGGGACCTACCAAAAAATTTTCAAAAGTACGATGACCTAACCATGGAGTGCAATATTAGGAACCAAAAAACGGGGTAGACAAACTTGTTGTGCATCGTGCCGTACGTAGGTCAGGGGGGATATTAATGCCCCTAACCCCTCCAAAAAAACTTACCTGGCTAGGGAACATTCGACTCTTTTTTTTCCCCTTTACCTTAAACCGAAACTTGTTTCAAATTTTTGACCAAGTTTCATTTTATAACATGAGATTGGAATGCAAGATGTACCATCGAACTTTGGATGGATACACAGACACAATGCTATGAAGAATGATTATGAGGGTTTTTATAAGGAACTAGACCAAAACTTGTGTGGAAATAGAAATTAAATCACTGTAGGAAAAATTCCAAATGTGGTCGCATGGTATTAGGTGTTATACTCGAGTCTCGAGTATTGCTGGGGCTTGACTCGTTCCCAGTGGGGACTTAGGCTGGTTTCCCAAATGTGCTGATCTCTGTTTTTTCCCATTTGATCTCCAAGTCCATGTAGGCTATGTTACCCTCCCCATCCCCACATCCTAGACTTCATCCAAGACTCCATCCTAGACTACATCCTAGACTTCATTCTAGACTAAATCCTAGACAACATCCTAGACTTCATCCTAGACTACATCGTAGACTACATCGTATACTCCATCGTATACTCCATCCTAGACTCCATCTTAGACTTCATCCTAGACTCCATCCTAGACTCCATTCTAGACTCCATCCTAGACTTCATCCTAGACTCCATCCTAGACTCCATTCTAGACTTCATCCTAGACTTCATCCTAGACTTAGACCTAGACAACATCCTAGACTTCATCCTAGACTACATCCTTGACTTCATTCTAGACTCCATCCTAGACCTCATCATCGAC
This sequence comes from Timema bartmani, assembly GCA_902151455.1. Lineage (NCBI taxonomy): Eukaryota > Metazoa > Arthropoda > Insecta > Phasmatodea > Timematidae > Timema > Timema bartmani. Next base: position 60,607 of record CABFWB010000373.1, on the reverse strand, counting down.
TTCATCCTATAATACATCCTAGACTTTATCCTAGGCTTCATCCTAGACTTCATCTTAGACTGCATCCTAGAATACATCCTAAACTACATCCTAGACTAAATCCTAGACTCCATTCTAGAGTTCATCCTAGACTCCATCCTAGACTCATCCTAGACTTTATCCTAGACTTCATCCTAGACCTAAACCTTGACAACATCCTAAACTTTATTTCTAGAATCCATCCTAGAATCCATCCTAGACTCCATCCTAGACTTCATCCTAGACTTCATCCTAGACTTAAACTTAAACAACATAATATACTTCATCCTAGACTATATCCTAGAATCCATCCTAGACTCTATCGTAGACTATCTCCTTGACTTCACCCTATACTTAGTTCTAGACCTCATCCTATACTTCACCCTAGACTTAATTCTAGACCTCATCCTAGACCATCCTAGATTTCATCCTAGACTTGAGTCAGATGGGACTAAAGGACACGTGAGTGAAGTTGAGTATCTTCTAATTTTTATGATAAAAACTGTTTGGGGCAAAATTATTAATAAAATTTAGCTTTAATACACGTTTAGTTTAGTTTTCTAAACATCGCATTCTCTTTTTGAATAGCTGTCACAAGCATGGTGGCATTTGAACCAAACATTCTCTTAATGAAGACGGAAAGCGCTGTTCCAATTCTGTGATGCCCATGATACATACTCAGGAACTGTTGATATTGCTATATTTAGAAAATATCTACTGAAACAATAGTCTATTTTATTCATAACGTTCTCTTCCACCCCACATTAATTAATCTTGTGCTATGCGTTAAAACTAAATGGAAAAATAAATATAAGCCTAGTTCAACGTGATTGAACTCCGATTTTCCATGCTAAAGACAAACACTTCTTACCTTTAAATGCTACTTGGATTTATTTGGTATGAATAGCGTAATAATAATAATAATTGCATGTATAAAATCACGTGCGAATTTCTGATTCTCAAACAAATGAATATCTGCCAACGCAGTTATTGCATCAAATAAAACTTTAAGTGGTTTACTTTTTTATAATGCACGTTAGAAATTTTTTATCGTTCCTTAAATTTTATTTGAGGTATTTAACATGCACTTTCTATACACAGAACCATATTGGCACATGACATACTTCAAACAATTCTTGAACACTTACCACATCTATCCAGCCCCCCTGTTTATAAATTTTACAGTTTCATCAACTAATGACAAATGCGGACAAACGGACTAAACAGAAGGAGAAGTAAACTCAACACAAACATATTAAGTACTAAATAGCCGTTTTGATTTTTGGCTGGCCGGAACAAGTCATATATTTCACCAAGTGAAACGTAACGTAAAAGCTCAACCTTGGACTACTCTTACATTAAATGAACGTCACTTGAAAGATTAATTTAAGTGTATCGTGATGGCTTCCATTTAAAAACTTTATGAACACGCTTACGTAACGTAGCGTTAAGTGAACGTTAGATTGACTGCTATCCCAGCCTTAGTTAAAGGAGCTTCTGTACTAGCTATACCAGTGAAATAAACCTTGCAGAAACTCGTTGTATATATCGGAAACTGTTTCTGCAAATGCGCCATTTTGCTTCTCTGGGAAGTAACGATAGGGCTGGTGTAAGCTAGACGTTGCCCGCTAGATATTCGCTGACTCCTGAATGACCCGAGAGCTCGCGATTTGAATTAGTTCAAATCCCAGTTAGATTTATTAAGGGTGATTTTCTACAGTCTAGGTTTCAGGCTTTCGAAAGTACATTTCTCCCTAAAGAGAAATTTTTCATAGCTACAGTATTTTTACGGAACTTAAGATTTTTTTTAAAAATTATTATTTGTTTATTGCATCTTAATAACTGTCAGGGCTATCCGCATTTTATTACAGTTATGTTGTAGGGTTGATAAAATAGGAGTTTCAAGGAAAATGTACCCGAATGTACGTGAAGAAAGAGTGGGAAATTATTTAGGGAAAAAAATATTCTTAGTACATTAAATCAGGATACAAATCCAGACCTCCTCTTCACCATAAAACCAGAATATATGTGCTTGACATTTAGTATGCATGTTCAACGATGCGGGTAACTTTGGAAATACAGCTCGAACGAGGTGTCGCATCGTATCGCAATTTTTTCTACTCTATATTAGAAGACAGAAGAACTAAGATACTTGAAATAGTTTTACCAAATTAAAAAATGTAAAAATAAATACTTTAAGATAAAAAACTATTTAAATTAAATGGGTTTAGGCTGTTGTGAAGGGAAGAACGCAGAAAGTCTCACAACGTTGAAATTTTTGTTTCAGGCGTATTCTTGTATCTAATTTCCCGCTTAATTGTCCTTGAGATAGGTTACTGAAAGAACCTTATAGTAAGTGTAATAAATGTTCAACCAAGCTTCTAGTATTGAAGGAATGGGAGGATGGTGAAAACCCGAAAATTAATTATATACATATATACATGCCTCTACTACTAAGCCTTTAAATTCTTTTTATCCGCAATGATGGGTAAGACGGACAGAGCATAAAACTCGTCTAGTCTGGTTTGTCAGTCAGTGACGGGGTGGTCCGGGATCGAATCCCAGCTGGATGTACTTAGGGTGTTATTCTCTAAATCATTCCCCAGTCTTATTTCACCCCATTTCGGGCACATTTCTTACTTTACCAAATATTTTAGCAGATATGTCTAAACAAATAATTGTATTCAGTATTTTATTGCATGTAGGCTTTCACTGCTCAGTAACTGCTGAGCACACGCTATGAGCTATTCGAGATTAGGATTGCATTTCAAATATCATTCACTTCTTATTCTTTCGTACCATTTCATAAATAAGCCATTCCGACCTATCACCGATATTCTAACCATCAAAGTCCTCTGAGAGGTAATCCCTTGACCAGAGTGTGAGGACACATATTACTCGTACGTGCACGTATGCCATATGGACGAGTCACATAGCTGACTATTTCATGACAGGGAAGTTATAATTGAGATAAGTAAAATAATTGTGTTTATATTTTGTGTGGGCTGTAGAGCCAACAAACGTGATAGTAAGGGACAGGATTTTGATAACAAGACTTTTTTTTACATAATAAATAATGCATATACTGTATATTCATAAATCCTAATCACGATCCCCTGGTTTTAGAAATTTATTTTTACAGGTAGCCTTTTGTAATTCTGAAATCTTAGGTAGTATTTTTTTTTGTTGCTTCACGTCATTGTTTAGTTGTTTTTATAAATGTATGTCGAATTTCCTATACATACATTTAAAGGATATAGCTATTGTTGTATAAATATTAAAAGATATCACAAATATTTGTTTGATATTTCCTAAAAAATACCAGAAAAAATAGGCATATTTTTTTAAGTGTAATTCTTTCAAATGAAAAGATTTTTATTTTAGTAACAACTAATTATATAATTTTATGCCTCCTCCAAACATCTTGGTCACTGCCAACATCAAAAGTCAGGCAATGCTTCAAAATTTTGAAGCTTTAACATTCGGTGTGTGTGGTAAGAGGAGTTAGAGGAAGCCATTACCTATGTGTAGTGCCCAATTTACATGTGAAACTTGTGTCTCCTAAATAATTACACCGGTCAACATCTTAAAATTAAGGAATAAAAAACACACTAGAACAACCAAACCCTGACGGTGTACCTTTGTGGTATATCATAAAAAAAAACATGACTAGATTCGGGTATTCAAATTTTCTGTTTGGATTAATGACTGGGTGACAGCTTGGCCCTATCGGCGTGTAAAATCCTCATATAAGGCATTCATATTTCTAAAGGATGTATCCATTTTGCATAACTTTCAATATATTTTTTATGATGAGGTAAATAAAAGTACTTAATCATAAGTGTCCCTACAAAGACAACATACTCGTTACCATAAGGATTCACAAGTGATATACACAACTCGTCTTGTCCAACAAGTGAATATATTTATTTTATTTACTTTTTATATATAAATGCGAAGTCTTTTTCACACTTAGCGCTATATTTGGTATTAAAATGCGTTTTCAACGAGGGGACGATGGAAAATGTTTGGATAGACAACTCACAGAGATATTAGCGTTACCAAAACTTTAAGGCGAACAAAATATTCCAATGTTTAGGGAAAGGGAAGAAGAGAATAAGGGATAAAGGTAAATCGTCCCATTAAAACCATTATTAATTCTTCATATATCTGCAAAATGGATACTGCTTTCAGCAACGTATACTGAAAAACTAGTGTTATTAATGATATTTTGACAATGTTTATGATGGTACGATTTCTAAGATGCAGGTGGCTAAGTGCTTTGTTTTAGGGCGGGGGTTAAATAAATCGATGTGATCATCAATTAAAATTATGAAAGATTTGAAAGAGAAATTAAGGTTCTCTAAGGTGGAAAATGAACGTTTATCAACATTGTCATACTAAATGTTATTAGAAAGGGGGTGAGGAAAATGGGTGGCATGTTATTGATAATCATGGGCCAACCCATTTAATTTGTGATAGCTTTCATTTCATTTTGTAAAAATATTAGAATTATATCTAATCATTACAATATAATATTTATAAAAATATTGCAATGCTTTTTGAACAAAAGTTAGTGAAGTTAGAGAAGAATACCTCTGGGTGGTTTACAATTTTTTTTAGCAGTTCAAAGTTTTTAATTTGTTCCAGATAATTATCGCGAGACAATCCCGAATCAATTTTTAAAAAACAATAAAATTCCCTTTCTGTCTCAAGGACAACCTTATAAAGAACTATGAAATAAATGCACAACTCCTCAAACGACGCTATCAGTTTGCAAAGTACTTGTATGCATTCTAAGATGTTCATTAAAAATTGAATCTACTTTTCGACTGGTCCAGCCGTCTGTGAGAAAAAGTCTCGGAATTTCAGAAAGTGACCCTGTAGCTTCATCCAGACTACACATAGCTTTTGGGGTGAAGAGGGGGATGGGGAGATAGGTGCAGGGATTTAAGGAAATTTCATAAATTATTGGCTATATATTATAAAATAGGAGTATTTAAGCTGTGGTTATCCTCCAATTAGTTAGCTTGGGCGATCATTTTTTTAATGTATTTAGTAATAATAAAATACATTTAAAAAATCTATATAAAAACCAAATGGTCTGCGGAGCCGAATTCACAAAGCAGACACGCATCTGGCCCATGGTCTTGAGACATGAGACATTCAGGTTTTGGGAAGTGGTTAGTTATCCGTTTCGTAGCTAACGTCATTCATCATTTCAATCACCCAAACACCATCAAAAAGTAGAAAGAGAAATAGCAGTAACACAAAAAAAAAATAAAAATAGTATGCCAGACGTGTGTGTGAGCAAATTTATATTTCACCTCGAGGCCAAACCAGGAACCACCAAAACAAGCGCTCCTTTTTAAGGAATCCCTACCGAGATTCGCACAAGATTTCGTAGACTGTAATAAAACAATTTTTTTTTTCAGGTTTTCAAGTGCAAGCTTTTTCTGACAGCGTCTGGGACCAAGTTGCCCCCTTGAAATGTTGTATTAAAAAAAACCCATAATATATGTTTAAAAGTCTATAAATACAGACATTTCGTGGTTTGGTTGATTTTGCTATTATTTTTCTCCGTATTTTTTTGGTTTCATTCTTCGACATTAAAATGAAAACCAGTCTTACCAAATATTTATTGGACCATGGTTAGTCTCTGAGAGCCGAAATAAGGTGCTGGCGGAACCAGACCTTTAAATTCCAGATCTCTCTTGCCTCGTAAATTCTCCGCGCATAGAGATACACATCTGCAACCCTGCCCCAGACAGCAGAATAAAACAATTTCGGGTGCAGTGGTTCCGTAAAACTTGTTTATCTTCACAGAAGGTCCTCATTTAGAGTGTCTCCATCACCCCCCCCCCCTTTTCCATCCTCCAAATTCCATGATGCAACGTTTACTTTATTTTCGGCGTACCAGGGTAATTTCGTTGCAAGTGCAGACTTAGGAGTCTGGTCTCTTTTTTTTTCTAACCGGGCCAGACGAATATTTCAAGGGCAGACACATGACCTCCCCCAAAATCCACTTTGTCTCGTTGATCGGGTATCATAATTCGACCAAACAAACGTGATATCATACATTGATCGATTGTTATAGGGTTTTATTTGACCAAATGTGGAAACATTCTTTTCAACTTGAAAGATTTTAACTAGCAAATACTATTTTCTAATGACGTCAATATTTCTAGGCTACGTGAGTATTCCAATCTATATAGCACATCAAGAATTTCAAATCGCATCAGCAGAAAAAATGAGAGCTATACCATTGGGTGTTGCAAATAGGTTAAACATAAAAATAAACATAACTAAAAATATAAGAGATGTATTTTTTTCAATAATATCACAACGTTGTTTAAAATTAGCCGAGTATATTTTTTTAACGTACTATTATCCATCTGGGGCTATACGAATTTAACCACAAAAATTGCTTAGGGAATAGGTAGGTAGAAGTGTAAAGAAAGTGTAACCAAATTTGTGTGGAGGTAGAGTGGGAGACCATTTATAAAATACAACCCTCAAGACACCCGATTTGGATTAGAATCCCAACCTCTCCATAATCTACACACAAACGAGCTTAATGCTTTAGTACTCATTTCTACCTTGGTATATTCTGCTGCATTAAATGTTATAAAAATTACGAAATATGGGGGAGTTATTGTTATAGGCTTGATAAATTGTTAACAAATTATCTTTATTTAGCATTAATTAGAATATAATATATTAGAGGTGTGCTGGGTCCACTTTTTCAATTCGAAGCGAACTCGAATCAAATATATGACAAATTCTCGAAGCCGAATCGAAGTTCGAATTTCTTTTAGTTTTATTGTGCTTAAAAAATATTATCTTTTAATTATTTATATTACTTTATGCACTAAAACTATTTAGAAAATATTTTATTGCACAGTTGTTTGTAATATTTCATTTTAATCTTATAAATAAAGTTATCACAATACACAATTCAATTACTTCAGATTTTTTAACTATAAATATTAATTTGTAATGTACAAAACAGCTCAGAATGGCAATAATTGAAAATAGACTGCGTATTTTAGCTGCCAATATTTTTATTGGAGAAGCTTCGAGGCTGGAATTTGTTTCGAAGCCAAATCGAAGTTTTGAAGCTTCGCACACCCCTAATATATGTATACATTTGTAAATTTTATACTAAACATCCCGAAACTAGCACGTTGTTGTGACTGAAGGAAGAATACTGGAACTAACATGTTGCTGCGACTGAAGAAATAATACTGGAACTAACACGTTGTTGCGACTGAAGGAAGAAAACTGGAACTAACACGTTGTTGCGACTGAAGGAAGAATACTGGAACTAACACGTTGTTGCGACTGAAGGAAGAATACTGGAACTAACACGTTGTTGCGACTGAAGGAAGAATACTGGAACTAACACGTTGTTGCGACTGAAGGAAGAATACTGGAACTAACACGTTGTTGCGACTGAAGGAAGAATACTGGAACTAACACGTTGTTGCGACTGAAGGAAGAATACTGGAACTAACACGTTGTTGCGACTGAAGGAAGAATACTGGAACTAACACGTTGTTGCGACTGAAGGAAGAATACTGGAACTAACACGTTGTTGCGACTGAAGGAAGAATACTGGAACTAACACGTTGTTGCGACTGAAGGAAGAATACTGGAACTAACACGTTGTTGCGACTGAAGGAAGAATACTGGAACTAACACGTTGTTGCGACTGAAGGAAGAATACTGGAACTAACACGTTGTTGCGACTGAAGGAAGAATACTGGAACTAACACGTTGTTGCGACTGAAGGAAGAATACTGGAACTAACACGTTGTTGCGACTGAAGGAAGAATACTGGAACTAACACGTTGTTGCGACTGAAGGAAGAATACTGGAACTAACACGTTGTTGCGACTGAAGGAAGAATACTGGAACTAACACGTTGTTGCGACTGAAGGAAGAATACTGGAACTAACACGTTGTTGCGACTGAAGGAAGAATACTGGAACTAACACGTTGTTGCGACTGAAGGAAGAATACTGGAACTAACACGTTGTTGCGACTGAAGGAAGAATACTGGAACTAACACGTTGTTGCGACTGAAGGAAGAATACTGGAACTAACACGTTGTTGCGACTGAAGGAAGAATACTGGAACTAACACATTGTTGCGACTGAAGGAAGAATACTGGAACTAACACGTTGTTGCGACTGAAGGAATAATACTGGAACTAACATGTTGTTGCGACTGAAGGAAGAATACTGGAACTAACACGTTGTCGCGACTGAAGGAAGAATCCCGGATATGTTAGTTCGTTTCATCTTGTAGTTCAATTTAATCAGTTCGGCTAGAGGAACAACTCTAATTGAACTATCTGTTCGCGAACTACAAATCTATAATGAATATTACTATCGTATCGTATCGTATTGATCGTATTTACAACAAACAGAGCTACCCGATTCATAGGCCTGACTCGATTCTCTGTGTCGAGTCATAAACATTCAACCAATTCAGGCAATAAATAAAAAAATACTTTAATTAGACTAGCCTATTTTAATTTTTAATCATGGGATAATTTTAAAAAAAACACAAGGATTTTGCAAATAGAAGCCATGTAATGTTCATATAATGCTGAATTTATTACTGTTGATAGAACCAGTTTGGTTGAATAAATGGTATTGTGTACTATACACACTTTCTCGATTCTTTGCCTAAAAATAAAGATATTTACTCAAAATCCGTAAAATATTTTAAACGAAAGCATAGACATTGTTGAAGAAACATTCCACCAAAGAGCATAAATGAAATGTTGTTACAGAAACACTCAGAAAAAAAATCTCTGTTCACCTAAGTGCATAACAATCAATTTCGTGTTTCTCAGAACTACATTTAAAAATATCATAGCTTGTAAACAAAAATTGGTTCTATACCAATATATTTCGAATAAGAGTTTTTGATTTTTAATAATCTTACAACTTTACAATGATAAGTTATTTTGTATCTTAAATGGTTGTGGAGGTATTGTAAAAATTAGAGATATCCTTTTATGTAAAGTAGCCTGTAAATAATATGATCAGAAGAATGTGAGCTTCTATTTTGTTAGTAATTCTAAACAGTGCCTGAATATGAATGTTAATCAAAACTTAGAGCCAATTCTGAGAGAATGGATTTAGTCTATTTTCACCCTTTAATAAACTACCATTAATTTTACGATAAGATATTTAATTTTGAAAATCCCTCTTGGTAAACTTATGAAAACCCTCGATACCAATTTTCAACCGATCGGTAAAATGATTTCGGCTCTAGTCAGAGAATATACATACAAACAGACGGCATCGCGTAAACCACTTTTTCGGGCTCAAGGGGTCAATTCCAAATTTAAATTTTGATAATCAAAACAATCCAAGGGGCCAGAAAGTAAAAATTGGATGTTTTTAAAAGTTTCTTTCTAATATAATTTTACTATATATTTGTATAAGCCACAGTGGATGTTTCAATGATTCAGATGTCGTTATTCTACCACATACTTTTTAAAGAAGAATGACAAGCCATAATACATCTTGACAAAGGTGGTCTTCTAAAAGTTGAAAGTCTACTGTGAATCCAAGAAATAAAACCATTCAAATGAAAGATAAGTCACAAGACACAAGTAAAACTAGAAGCATCAGACAATATCTACAGAATCCTCTTATTTTTTAAAGGTTTTCCAATTTTTTTTAAAGTACGCTTTATGACTTCAGGGTGGATAATTGGGAAAAGTTGTAAGCCACGAATCTCTGGTTCGATTTTAACAGATTCCGACAAAGATATTTACTTTTTGTATTTAAAAGTTCGTCTATCAAAGCAGTAAATATTTAGGCACTATGACAGGGTGTGTAATTTATGTTATATGTACTGTTTAAGATGTTGCTAATTTGTAACTCGTGTGTGGATATAAGATTTGTGTGTCAATAGAATTAATTTCAAATATCACCAATACAAGTAATAATAAGATTAAGTAAGCTTTAGTGATAGTGTTCTGCCTGGTTTTTACTAAAAAACAATACGAGTTGGTCTAAGAAACATTAAGAAAAGGAGGAATTTTAAGGAAGTTCTACAGCATTTGAGAATGATGAGGATTATGAGTCGTATTTTGAGTTTATACCGCACCCAGTGTAAAAGATTGGCACTATGCCCTCTCGAATCAAAGTGAGACATACTAGCTGCACCACCTTTTACATACTTGGGAGACACACACCTGGATTTTTTATTTTAAATTAGTAATCATTTTAATATTATAAAGCAGGTCAGTAAATTTTTTTCTATTAAATTATATAAACCCTTAACTATAGATAATATTCTGATAAGAAGGATGTTTTAGAAAACTCAAACTTCTTTGCTGTCAACATTGATAACATTTTAAGTGTTATTTTATAAGAATTAATACGATCTATAGAAAGTGAGAGCTTTAAATCAGATTACTTGACGTATGAATGTATTAAAGTAGTTTTGGTAACTTTTGTATTTGTCAGATACGGTCCTTTTACCAGAATCTTACTATAGTGAACAAAAATCTTACGCACTGCGTTCATTTGATAATACGGTACTAGACAATGGACCCTTTTCCTCTTATTAGATATTAAAAAAAAACAAGAAATACCCCACTTAAAAAAAAGTTATATGAATTTCCTATTGTTCATGTAATCCTGCCAAATATCAGGATTCTATTATGCGTAGACGAAGGAGGTGGTAATTTTGATACCCGAGCAAGTAAATAAATAAATAAGCGAGGTTGATATAATCTTGAGATAAGGAAAAGCTTTTTAAAGAAATTAGTTCTTGTATTTATATTCGTCCATCTAAGGTGTCCATGTCAGGGCCAGCTACTTACACTTTTAGGGAATCCCGAGTCCTGTTTCAGGTGCAGGAGAGTGTGATCCCATCTCTCTCAGTCTATGGAGAGTGTTGGAAAGTGGTAATGAGGGGAGAGGGTTGAAGTGAGAGTGTAGGGAACGTGAATTAAAGTAAGTGTTTTTGTAGTTTTTTATATCAAAACTTTATTCGGCAAATTTAATAAAATATTTCTCCAGTGCAAACATAAAATCATATACTGAAAGTTGAAAAATGACACCTGGACACGGGAATCGAACCCGGGACCTCTGGCTTTGTACGCCAATGCTCTAACCACTGAGCTATCCACGATTCGTCTCGTGCTTTGGGTCATTCCTCACTCATATTTTAAGGCAGAGTCTATGATGGACTTAGCGGAAATCGTCGGCTACCATTTACCATTTTGTAGCCGACGATTTCCGCTAAGTCCATCATAGACTCTGCCTTAAAATATGAGTGAATAATGACCCACGGCACGAGACGAATCGTGGATAGCTCAGTGGTTAGAGCATAGGCGTACTAAGCCAGAAGTCCCGGGTTCGATTCCCGTGTCCAGGTGTCATTTTTCAACTTTCAGAATATGATATCTAGATGAAGTAATTTCCCACTAATAAGCATAAATAATAGCTCTGGCTATTAATTCTTACAAACATAAGAGTTTAATTTTCTTTACAAGGTGATTTCAACAGTTGTTGAAGATGACAACTTTTTCTCTTATTTTAAAAATCTTATCATTTAATGTTACCACGCCCACGAGAGATACTCAACAACTGTTGATATATCCATGTGAAGAAAATTAAACCTTGTGTTTCTACTGGAGCAATATTTTATTTATTTTGCAGAAGAAAATTGTTTGCTATAAAAACTCAAAAACACTTACATTAATTTGTGTTCCCTACACAATAATATTAATTTTCACCCCCCCCCCCCCC
>CABFWB010000373.1:0-41537 GCA_902151455.1 Timema bartmani | reverse complement strand
TTTTAAAATGAAAACATGTACTCCTGTTTTTTAAATGTACGTCAATGATCTTAGTTAATTATTTCACTTCTTTGTTCTTAAAAAAAATCTGTAAAAAATGTACATTTTAATTTTTTTTTCTATTTTATTTAAGAGTGACCGGATAAAACTGCTTTGGTTGTTTTTATATACGGTGGTAAAATTGTTTAAAATAATAAAACTGCTTTATTATTTACACTTCAAATTAAAATTAGGCATACAATGAAAATGAAATGGGGCGATAGGTGTTAGTCAACCTCCAGAAAGGGGAGATGGGCCACAAAAGGTTGGGAACCACTGATTTAGAGTATGTTTTCGAAAGACACGTAATCCGAGTCACATACTAATTGTCATTATTAGGGCTCAGATGTGTAATCTTATGCCCAAGTAAAACGTGAAAAATGCTCATAAATATTCCATCATAGATTACCAAAAATTAATTTTAAAATATTATATAATAATGTAACTGTTTCCTGAAAATAGTGAATACAAATTTTAAACTGTACCTCTCTTTTTATTAATAAGTACCCGGTGGTGCCCGGAGTAACCGCGTAATGCTTTTCTTTGCTTCATGTATTGATAAAATTGTTATCAGAATACGATAAATTATTAAAATAAAAACACTTTTAAATTTATATTACATCTTCCCAATGAAATGTGCTAATTTAGTAATTTCAAATACCTATCTTACGTTTGAAACAATGTTACCTATAATATTTAATAATGCTAACAGATGTACTCAGCGTTTCTTTGCTTTATTCATACAGAAAAAACTTCATTTAATTTCTTTTAATAAATTTAAAAAAATCTAATCAAAAATTTAAAATTTCATTTTCTAGGTCTACGTGTTTATGCACATAGTGTATTTGTTTTAAAATGTCAGCTTCCAGGTCCACATGTTTATGCACAGGGTGTACTAATTTTAAAATTTCAGCCCCCCGCGTGGGGTAGATATCGTGCAATGCTCATGACAGGCAGACAAATTCTTAATTTTGTTAATATAGATAATATTTATTGATAAATTTGTTATTAATTTAATTATTTATACATATATATACATACAAAAATTATATTATTTTATATATAACTACATACTATGCATAGTTAAAATAATAGGATTTGTTATTAAAGGCTACATTTTACTTTACATCAATTACTGTTTCCAGACTATGGTCCGAGTCAGTTTAAATAAAGACTAAATGAACAAATTAATCAATAAAAATATAATCGTTTACATTAATTAAAAATATAATTTGTTAAATATATTAACACATTATATTATGTTTGAAATACATATATTTTTATATTAGATAAATAATTATCGGTTCAGTTAGATGTTACATAAATATCTAACCTACTTATTAGTCATTATTATTTCATTTTTGTAAAATATTAGCAGTTTAGAAATATATTTTAGGAAATTCTTCTAAATATGTACAATAATCCCTAAATATGGTTTGAATATGTTCCAAAACTGAAAATTCCCTAGATATACAATTTAAAAAAAAAAATTCAACTATATATTCTGTTCAGCTTTAAATTTAAAGTTAGAATAAAAGATGAAACTCCATAGGTATCCTAGACTTAGTCAATATTTTGAGTTTGGTTGGTTAGATCCTTATATATTTAATTAATTATATAGTTGAAATTAAACATCTTGCATCCTTTTATGAAACTATTCCTAGAAAAAAATAAAAAATGAGGACGTGTTTAAAAATTATAATATGTGTGGGCACAGGTAATAATGAACGCCCGACAAAGAAAAAACCCTCAACCTATAGTAATATTTTGGTGGGGTTTTTTTTCACTCTTTAACAAACAATACTTACCTATTTTGTATTCTCAATGATCCTAACGTGAAGACGCTAAACAGTGTGAAATCGTGCTCCCTCCGGAGACGGTGCCTCAAGCTTCATTGGAAGTTTTTAACATGTTAGTAGATGGCGTCATCTTGTCGGGAATGCTTCCACAGTAACAAAATCATCTTCTTCGCTTTGTTTACGTTTTTCATTTAATGAATGACAAAAAATTGTTCGAAATAAGTGATTTGTAGTTACTATCTGATTGTAGAGCCCTACTTCTAATTAGGTGCTCATTAAGATGCTCATTTAATTAATCATTACCTGCCTCGGTGGCGTAGTTAGCTAACGCGCTAGTCGTGTTGAGCTCGACTGCCGAGAACGGGGAGATCGAGGTTCGAATTTTAGTCGGGTGAACTGGGGGTGGTTTTTCCTAAACTGTTTTCCACTCTCCCTCCACGCAAACTCGGGTTACTTGCTCTATATTCAACCTTCCCAATTCCTAACCCATTAGCGTAAATAGTACTTAAGCGTATAACCCGAACGGGTAGTAAGACGCGGTGCTAAATAATAAAAAAAACCATTGGTGAAACAAGTTATTATACCAATAAATCTAAAAATCTATTAATCTCAACACTATGCAGAGTGTTGCAGAAATGGTTTTTATTAATTTGGAAATACTATACTACATACTATTTATATTATTATCATTAATGTTCCTAATTTTTCTATCACCGCGTTCTACTAGTTCTTCAGGCTATGAGCATATATACTAATTACACGAATGTGCTAGAGGCGAGGAAAGTTGAATTTAAAGGAAGTTTACTCGCATTTGCGTGGAGGGAGAGTGGAAAAAACACTTAGGAAAAGCCACCCTCAGTTCACCCGACCAGGATTCGAAACCTAATCTCCCTGTCAGAGGCAGTTCAGTTTATTACGAGCGTTACGTCTTTGTCTATTCAATCACCAAACGGTATTATTATTACTTTTATTCTAAGAGAACAGAAAATCTTGGAGTTATTTGAGAAATTTCCTTACAATTAAGAACTTTAACTATACGTTGTTTATTAAAATATTAAAAAAAACACCTTTCTTTTTAATTGTTTTTATATAAATAATTGAAATGGTTTTTTATTTTTATCACTATACTTCACTGTATAACTTAGTAACTCCATCTAATAATTTAAATTGATGCTTAGCTAACGGCGTTCAAATCAAGATTAGGCAAATGATTTGAGTAGGATCCGGTTTTTTGAGCTTTTGATGACGTCTGCCCCCGCTTTGGTTACTTCCAAATCGTCTGCCTTTATTTTTCCCATTATTAGTCGACTATTATCGACTAGTGTTCAAAGCACAAACATTAAGCAAATGGTTTGACTTGCGTCCTTATTTTTAATTATTTACGTCAATCTATACACCTGCTCGTCAGGCGAACCAGTTTGCAGACCAGCATTTCCTAATATGACCACTCAGGTGCAATGTTTTATGTATTGTAACACTAAACAAATGGCCTGACTATTTTTGTCGTTGGCTCTTAGATTATAAGGGAACTGTAGGTTTAATGTAAGATAAATGTGTTGCCATTTGCTTATAATTTCAAGGTCATTCGACCTTGAATGCTCTGTGTACCAAGGCAACATGCTCTGTGTACTAAGGTAACAAGCTCTGTATACCAAGACAACAAGCTCTGTGTACAAAGACAACTTGCTTTATGTACCAAGGCAACACGCTCTGTGTACCAAGACAACAAGCTCTGTGAACCAAGGCAACACGCTCTGTGTACCAAGGTAACAAGCTCTGTATACCAATACAACAAGCTCTGTGTACCAAGACAAGCTCTGTGTACCAAGGCAACACACTCTGTGTACCAAGACAAGCTCTGTGTACCAAGGCAAAAAGCTTTGAACCAAGGTAACAAGCTTTGTGTACCAAGGCAACATGCTCTGTGTACCAAGGTAACAAGCTCTGTGTATTAAGGCAACAGTTTCTCTGTACCAAGACAACAAGCTCTGTGTACCAAGACAAGCTCTATGTAGCAAGACGACAATTTTTGTGTACCAAGGCAACTAGATCTGTGTACCAAGACAACATGCTCTGTGTACCAAGGCAACAAGCTCTGTGTACCAAGGCAAAAAGCTCTGTGTACCAAGCAACATGCTCTGTGTACCAAGGCAATAATGTATACCAAGGCTACAAGCTTTGTGTACCAAGACAACAAGCTCTGTGTACCAAGACAACAATCTCTATGTACCAAGACAACAATCTCTATGTGCCAAGGCAGCAAGCTCCGTGTACTAAGACAAGCTTTGTTTACCAAGACAATAAGTTCTGTTTATCAAGACAACATGATGCTCTTTGTTACAAGGCAACATCCTATGTGTACCAAAGCAAAAAGCTCTCTGTACCAAGGCATCAAGCAACACAATCTATATTTTTTAATTTGTGTCTTACTATTTGTCCGGTCTGTACGTATTTAGCTAGACTAATTGACTAAGAATGAGGAAGGTAGAGTATAGAAGAAATGTACCCAGATTTGTGTGTAGAGAGAGTGGGAAACCAGTTATGAAAAATCAGCCTAGGTACACCCAGCTGAGATTTGAGCACCGACCTCCCTGTTACCGGCAAACCAGACTGTATGAACCTTAAATAAAAGTCTGCGTGGCCACTGGCAAGGGTGCCAAGACATTGAATGAGGGGCAATTTTGTAGCTAAGGGATTTCTTTCAACAACATCCTAATATTTGACTACTAACCTAATTTGTTTGTGCTCTATTTTGTAAAACGGCTGTAAGTTACTATTAAAAACAGACTGTACACATAGAAACTATTACAGACGCTTAGCAAAGAATATTTCAAGGTGAAGGTTTGAAAAAAAAAAGTAGATAACTAGTCTTGAAGGAGAACTTTTCCTAGAAAGCTCACTTCCGAGTATCACTTTTCCTGCAACGTTTAGTTTGTCTCATGGTAAGACCCCTAATCTTCATACACACACACACACACACACATACACACACACACATACCTCTCTCTCCCTTCTCTCGTAACCCCTTATTTTTTTTGTGAGACGTTTTCTACTGCTCTACATTTTAGTTTCTTTGTCAAGGTCAACAGTACATATTCTTCTTCCATTCCTCCTCCCCCTTATTCCCTAACGAAAACAGTCAAGGAAACTGGGCCATTACATAATTCTTCTTGCCAAGCTCTTCTTCAAGATAGTCGGTAAAGTAACCGTGTGGACCAATAGCTACTAAACAAAGTGTTTTTACCCTCCTCTCTTCCTTGTCGATCTTCTTGGACGGAGAGTTTGTTCTGTCATTCTCGGAGCTGATGCCAAGATGAAATCAACAACCTATCTTATTACGTGTTCCCCACTCAAACTACAGGCTGTTTCAAAAACTTTGCAGTGCCATTTGTTTATCCAGAATGGATAAATCTATATTAGGATTCTAGGAGGAAGAACAGAATCTGACGGTTTCAAAAACTACTAAAACTACTTTCATATATTCATATGTGGAATCATGGGATCTGCGCAACTGTCACTTTTGATAGATGGTATCAATCGCAATAAAAAGTTGTAAAAAATATATTTTAAAATGTTATCAATGTTGACTAGAATTCTACCGAAGGAACCGGTTTTGGTGCGAATGCGGTTAAAGGCGTCTTGTCTGGTCAGAGGTCAGCGATCGAATCTCGACCGAAGATACCGAGGTAAGAAGAATCCAGAGTAAGTGTAGCAGCATTTGCACGGAAGGGCATTAGAACCCCAGTTAGAAGAA
Organism: Timema bartmani; assembly: GCA_902151455.1. NCBI lineage: Eukaryota > Metazoa > Arthropoda > Insecta > Phasmatodea > Timematidae > Timema > Timema bartmani. The sequence goes on along the minus strand of CABFWB010000373.1, from coordinate 35,945 downwards.
AAAAATATCTCAATGCACCCAGATAGGATTGAAACTAGGACATCAGCCCATGACCTTAATACCAAACGAGTCTATAAAATGTGCTACCGACCTAGTTAGGATTTCAGCTAGTAGGGCATAAACATAGCTGAGCCAATTTTATAGCGAGTAGACATATCTGACAGCTAAAAAAGCTACTATATCCAATTTACCACAAGCAGAGGTATGGTATTTTAAAACTAATAGCCCTGTGCACAAAAATGTGCACATCAATGATGAAATTTTATAAAAAAATTCTCTACTTTATTATAAACTGGGTTGCAAAAAAAATAAATGGCACGGTGCACCGCAAAGATTTTCTCCCACTTTTATCTTAAAGTAGGCATTTACTAAAGACTCTTAAAATTTGTGAAGCTAAATAATAGGTCTATACATTGTTGTAGAAACACTGCACCAAAGATAATAAATGAAATAATATACACTGTTACTTACTAACTATTCTATGGCACTAAGAGCTAGGAACACTGTTACTAACTATTCTATGGCACTAGGAGCTATAAACACTGTTACTAACTATTCTATGGCACTAGGAGCTAGGAACACTGTTACTAACTATTCTATGGCACTAAGAGCTAGGAACACTGTTACTAACTATTATATGGCACTAGGAGCTAGGAACACTGTTACTAACTATTATGTGGCACTAGGAGCTAGGAACACTATAACTAACTATTATATGGCACTAGGAGCTAGGAACACTGTTACTAACTATTATATGGCACTAGGAGCTAGGAACATTGTTACTAACTATTATATGGCACTAGGAGCTAGAAACACTGTTACTAACTATTATATGGCACTAGGAGCTAGGAACACTGTTACTAACTATTATATGGCACTAGGAGCTAGGAACACTGTTACTAACTATTATATGGCACTAGGAGCTAGGAACACTGTTACTAACTATTATATGGCACTAGGAGCTAGGAACACTGTTACTAACTATTATATGGCACTAGGAGCTAGGAACACTGTTACTAACTATTATATGGCACTAGGAGCTAGGAACACTGTTACTAACTATTATATGGCACTAGGAGCTAGGAACACTGTTACTAACTATTATATGGCACTAGGAGCTAGGAACACTGTTACTAACTATTATATGGCACTAGGAGCTAGGAACACTGTTACTAACTATTATATGGCACTAGGAGCTAGGAACACTGTTACTAACTATTATATGGCACTAGGAGCTAGGAACACTGTTACTAACTATTATATGGCACTAGGAGCTAGGAACACTGTTACTAACTATTATATGGCACTAGGAGCTAGGAACACTGTTACTAACTATTATATGGCACTAGGAGCTAGGAACACTGTTACTAACTATTATATGGCACTAGGAGCTAGGAACACTGTTACTAACTATTATATGGCACTAGGAGCTAGGAACACTGTTACTAACTATTATATGGCACTAGGAGCTAGGAACACTGTTACTAACTATTATATGGCACTAGGAGCTAGGAACACTGTTACTAACTATTATATGGCACTAGGAGCTAGGAACACTGTTACTAACTATTATATGGCACTAGGAGCTAGGAACACTGTTACTAACTATTATATGGCACTAGGAGCTAGGAACACTGTTACTAACTATTATATGGCACTAGGAGCTAGGAACACTGTTACTAACTATTATATGGCACTAGGAGCTAGGAACACTGTTACTAACTATTATATGGCACTAGGAGCTAGGAACACTGTTACTAACTATTATATGGCACTAGGAGCTAGGAACACTGTTACTAACTATTATATGGCACTAGGAGCTAGGAACACTGTTACTAACTATTATATGGCACTAGGAGCTAGGAACACTGTTACTAACTATTATATGGCACTAGGAGCTAGGAACACTGTCACTAACTATTCTATGGCACTAGAAGCTAGGAACACTGCTACTAACTATTATATGGCACTAGGAGCTAGGAACACTGTTACTAACTATTATATGGCACTAGGAGCTAGGAACACTGTTACATACTAACTATTCTATGGCACTAAGAGCTAGGAACACTGTTACTAACTATTCTATGGAACTAGGAGCTAGGAACACTGTTACTAACTATTATATGGAACTAGGAGATAGGAACACTGCTACTAGCTATTCTATGGCACTAGGAGCTAGGAACACTGCTACTAACTATTATATGGCACTAGGAGCTAGGAACACTGCTACTAACTATTATATGGCACTAGGAGCTAGGAACACTGTCACTAACTATTCTATGGCAATAGGAGCTAGGAACACTGTCACTAACTATTCTATGGCACTAGAAGCTAGGAACACTGCTACTAACTATTATATGGCACTAGGAGCTAGGAACACTGTCACTAACTATTCTATGGCACTAGGAACTAGGAACACTGTCACTAACTATTCTATGGCACTAGAAGCTAGGAACACTGCTACTAACTATTATATGGTACTAGGAGCTAGGAACACCGTTACAGGAATATTGAGAAAAGTCCACCAAAGAACATAAGAATAAAATTCATTTTCAAATACCTGAATTAAATACTAAGTGTATATATTTTCTCGTAGCTCAGTTATTATTGGTTTTATAAAAATATATTTAAAATAAAAGTTTTTTTAAAATATTTAATAGTAATACAATTTTACAATGATGAGTCATTTCGTATCTCAAATAGTTGAGGAGAAATGATCAAAATTGGAAAAATTTCCTTTATGTAAAATATCCTCAAAGTAATTTTCATGAGAAAATAAAAGTTGCCATCTTGTTTATAATATTAAACACTTTCTAGACATAAATTTAATCAAAATTGTTAGAGTGAATTTCGAGAAAATTGATTTTTTCTGTTTTTACCCTTCAGTAAAATAACCATAAATTTAGGGCTAAATATCCGATTCCAAAAACCCATTGGGGGTCCTTATGGAAATCCCAGATACCAAATTTTTGCCAAATCGGTAAAATAGTTTTGGCTCTAGCCCGAGGTACAAATAGACAAACAAAACCAATTTTTTTTTTGTTCCAAGGGGTCATGAAACGTCAACATTTATCAAAATCTCGAGTTCTATTATTTTGACGATCACAATACTTTATCTACGAGGTGTCGAGAGAAAATAATAATGAAGTGTTGTTTTTTTCTGTCTGTTTGAAGAAAAGAAAAGCATCGCCCTGGGTAACCACTCAATTCATTGCACGGTAACTCCAGATAACGCTGGGTAACTTTTGCTATTTATCAATACCTATAAAATAACACTTAGTAAAATAATATCATTGTTGACCGTAAAAAATATTACGTTTGTGTATTCTAAATGTGCTACTACGCATTTAACTATTGCTATAATTATGACTGATGAATATATTTTAGTGTTGGAGTGTTGGCTATTTAGTGCTAACGTGTTGGCGGTTAATGACTTGAACTCACGTGTGGCTCGCTTCAAGCTACCATCTCTTTTAGTAAAGAATAAAGAAACAACTGTTCAGAAAAAATAAAAAACCTAACAAAACGATGACCAATTTTTTGAATCAGTTAAGGAGGAGGGTTGTGTGAGGTTCACTTTTATTTTCGATTTGAAGTGAAGTCGAATCGAATATATGACAAATTCTCAAAGACAAACAATGTCTGAACATTTTATATAAAAAAAAATGGTTTCATAGCGTATACATTTTTTTATAGTAGTTTGTTTGATTTAAAAAGTACACATTTCAGCTCAAATTTATGAATAACATTACTAAATTATTCAACATTCTATTTAATTACTACAGATTTTAATTATATTAAATCAATTAAAAACTAAAATTACGGTAAACCATACAGATCTTCTCTTTATTTTATCTTAAAATAGATACATTTAGTCAAACTCGTAAGGTTTGTGAAACAAAATAAGAATCATTGTTGCAAATACAATCCACCAAAGAACATAATAATTGTAATAATATTTACTGTTACAGAAACAGTGAGAAATTAGGAACATCTTTGTCCACCAAAGACCATAACAATCTATGTCAATGTCAAAAGTGCTCCATAAAAAAATATGTTTGTTTATTGCTAAAAAACTATCAATTTCATAAAACTATGTTTCAGATAAAAGATCTTTATTTTAATAATAGGCCTACAACTTTACAGTGATTATCTATTTTGTATCTTAAATGATTGCGGAAATATGATCAAAATTGTAAATTTTTGTTTATGTAAAGTACTCTTAAGGTCATTATCATGGGAAATTATTAGAGTATCAATTTTATTTGTAATGCCTAACAATACCTAGATAAAAAATTAATAAAAATCGTTCAGGCGGACTCAGAAAAATTCAATTTTCTCTCTTTTTGGCCTTCAGTAAAATACCCTTAGTTTGCGGGTTAGATATATAATTCCAAAACCCCCTCAGGGTATTCCTATAAAATCCAAGTTTCACCTAGATCGGTAAAAGGGTTTAGGTTTTAGGCTGAGATACAGACACACAAACAGAAGACATAGCAAAAAAAACTTTTTTTTTGTTTCAGGGGTCATAAAACGTCAGCATTTATCAAAATCTTGAGTTTAATTTTTTTTGACGAACACAATATTTATCTCTCCGAAGGGTAGAGAGAAAATAAAACTTGAACATATATGTGTATTTTATTTGCCAATACCTTTAATGGCAAAGCTTCGTGATTATCAAACCCAACTTTTTTTTTCTTTTTCGAAGTGAAATTTAAGTCGATAAATATTCACGGCTTTTGACGGAAACTTTTTTAGTTTTTCCGCGTTTCAGAATTCGTCCGAATAGTCCTTATTTACTTTCACTAATGGGCAAGTGATGAGAAAGGTTGAATGTAGGGGATATGTGCCCAAATTTTCGTGGAGGGAGTGTGGGGGGAACCTATTAGTAAAAAACCACCCTCAGTACACCCGGCCGGGATTGAAACCCAAACCACTATTTCAAACAAGACTAGATAAGCCTGAAATTTAAGCCATGTGCCCACTGATTATCTTTTAAAAGAATCATTCTATGGTGACCCGAATATGTTCGTCCATGTTCTTACACCGTATTACCTTGGCTAAGAATTGTACTAAAGTGATTATAATTTAATTATTAGGGAGTACACGAGTGGTTCGGGAACACTTTGACCAAGTTATTCTAATCAGTAACACTTAAGACCCTTGTCCCTGTCGAGTGCAAGTCTAAAACCTATTTTGTGGGATGGTGGGCGGGCGGGTGAAAGGCGTGGATTGGCTGCACAACCGACCAAAGTATCCTTCCGCACCAACAAGAACAGATGGATCACGGAAACCGTATATGGTGCTAGCTACCGAACAGGTCTTGCGGAAAAATCATACGTTTGGAAATATCAGTTTTCTCGAGAACGAGTAAAATTTTTATATTAATATTTTCAACACACCTTATAAGATAATGTATTGATGTTTATTAATTGTTACATTTTCTTATTTTTTGCTATGCAGCCGGCAGTTTTCAATTGAAAAATGTAAATTTGATCGATATTTGATCAATGGTAAAATGATAGAGGAGGTGTGTATATTAAATGTATAACTTAATCAACATGCTTATATTCTTGAAAAAACCGTTTCCGAAAATAAAATCGCAAAACGATAAAAATTATTGAAGATAACCGTTTGTTACCATGGCTCTGCATTTCCACGACAAATGAAAAGGGCCAATCGCCTTAAAGTGCTCGCATAGGTGGACACGTGGACTAGATACTAATAAAGCGTATCGATTATGGTTATTTGATGATGGGGAAATCAGAGTTCAAATCTCAAAAGAGTGTGGCAAATTTTTTTTCTTAACTATCCCCACCTGCTATGGTGGCTGCATGGTCTAAGGCATCACTCTCACAATATACTGCCGATGACAAGGAGATTGGGGTTTGAATCCCAGCCGGGTGTACTGAGGATGGTTTTATGCTAAATGGTTTTCCCCGCTTTCTTTCCGCAAATGTGGATACATTTCCTCTAAATTCAACTTACCTCATCCCCAACTCATTAGCGTTAGTACATAGTTGTATAACCTTAACAGGTAGTAATTAATACGTGGTGCTAAAAATAATAATAAATGGCTCCCCACACTCCTCTACACATATTATGGTACAGTTCCTTGGAATATACTGTAAAGCAGGTGCGTGAGACTGACCCGTGTAGTCCTATTAAATTGCCACTTGTCCCCGCGCACAACACACTGCGCTGACCCAAGTTACATAAACGCCGAAATCACGGATTCTCTCCCGGGCACGCCAACCCATTCGCTGGACACGCTGGTTCACACAATGAACATGCTGGCCCACTCTCTGGACACACTAGCCCGCACACTGGACACGCTGGTCCACACACTGAACACGCTAGCCCATTCACTAGACACGCTGGCTCACACAGTGAACACGCTAGCCCACTCATTGGACAAGCTAGCTCACACACTGGACACGCTGGTCCAGACACTGGACACGCTAGACCACTCACTAGACACGCTGGCTCACACAGTGAACACGCTAGCCCACTCACTAGACACGCTGGTTCACACAGTGAACACGCTAGCCCACTCATTGGACAAGCTGGCCCACACACTGGACACGCTGGTCCAGACACTGGACAGGCTAGGCCACTCACTAGACACGCTGGCTCACACAGTGAACACGCTAGCCCACTCATTGGACAAGCTAGCCCACACACTGGACACGCTGGTCCAGACACTGGACAGGCTAGGCCATACACTGATCACGCTACCCACTCCCTGGCAAGTTAGCCCGGAAACGCCAGCCCATTCACTTGGCTAACCTCTACTCAGACTGGAAATCTCTGGCTATCACCTATCGTGGATATATTATAGGGGTCACAGTTGAGAGACTGGAATCCTCCATTTCTAGAATAGCGGGATAGAATAAAATGAACCCAGACTCTTCCATGCGTGTACCTTTTCTTTAAATCACGCTCCCCCCCTCCCTCTAATCCCCCTGATAACGAGACTGGCTGCATACCAGATAAACAAGGATGGAGATAGAACAATGAGTGCAGTTAGGGTAAACAAACAAGAAGTGCGTCAGTTCAGCTGTCAAACACTAATCTCGTTACACTTCCCCCTCCTTAAGTCTGTGCGCCCCCGAAACAAATATAATTGATCTCAGTGTTTGCCACAATCATGAGAAACTTGAACGTTACTGAGAGTGATAAACTCTTGGTGGTCTCATTTCTTTGCAACCAGGAGATCTAAGTCACAACTGTTAGGGTGTCTTATAAGCAGAACTACTAAGGAAGACGTGCCCAGTGTGTATCTTTGGTAAGCCCTACTATAGTTCCCGTCATTCACCATTGTTACTCCCCAAACTACAGTAGCCCCATGGCTTCTTTGGTGCCGACTGACAGCTCACAGCTGACGCCTTTGAAAAGCTACCAGACCAAATTATGTATCCCTACGCCGAACCATATGATCTGCAAAAAACATGTGTTAAGCAGCTGTCATTTCTGACAGTCAAAATTTAGGTATATACCTAAATGTTGAGTGTCAGAAGTCAGCTGTGAACTGTCCTTTAGCACCAAAGAAGCCATGGGGCTACTGTAGCTACTATTCTTTTGTTTCAATTACGCTTCGCCCCTGACCTCTGTAATCATTCTAGTAGCGAGACTGAATGCATACCTGCTAAACAAGGAGGGAGATAGATAGGCTAGTGAGTGCAGTTAGGGTAAACAAGGAGGGAGATAGATAGAACAGTGAGTGAGTGTAGTCATAGTAAACAAATGAGAAGCGCGTTGGGTTCCACTGTCAAAAACTAATCTCGTTATAATAACCTAGTCATCCCTACCTCACAAATACGGAAAGTCCATACGTGGTAATGTAAAACGAAATCCAGATGTTTGGAAAAATAAACTAATATATGTTTAATTTCCTCATTTTTTTCAGTGCTAAATAAATATAGTGGAGAATAAATAAGTTTGGGACCACTATCTCCTCCAATTTCTTTACATTCCTACATTTTACCTGCCTTCCGAATTTCCTTTGTATATGAAAAAAGATAAAAAAAAGAGGCTCTTTTTGTGTTTTTTATGGTCAATTTAACCGTTGAATATCCACATACACATATACATACAAAGATTTCACTTCCTTCCAGTTGCCCTTTGGCAGATTGAATGGCCAACCTTTTTTTTTCGTATTACCCCAATTTACCCATATTTCTAAACTTGTATGTCAATATTTTCAAGGCCAAGGTTAACCATTCTTCCCTTTTTTTTACCAAGCCATCGTAGAAAAAAAGTGTACAGTCTTACTAAAAAATCAAACATATTTTTTGCTGTAGGTATCTGACTATATAACAAAAAAAAAAAAAAATTGTGCGTTGCATCGTACTATCGGCTATCCATTTATTTTCACCATTGAGGTAAGAAGGAAGAGAGTTTAATTAAGAGGAAATGTACCCGAATTGGCATGAAGAAAGATTGGGAAACAGCTTAGGGAATAAACATATTCAGATTCCTTGGACAGGATTCGAGCCCAGATAGCCCCTTTTAGTGGCAAAATTGTCTATTGCTTGAGTGACGGCTTAGAGCCCTAGAACATGGGACCACTAAAGTGAGTTTTAACAACAGCAAAAGTGATCAAAGAATTATAAAAAAAAAAGTGCTTGAATACTTTAATATAATCCAAAATTTTCGGAAAAGTTGTTTTTCCTTGTGTTTTTCCATATATTTAGTGCTCAAACAATTTATTTATTTTAATTTCTATAGCTGATGTTTAATATTGTTTATGTATTATTCTGGTGCCTGATTAATATTATAAGAGACAAATAAAAAAGGAGTATTTGGCCGAAAGCAACACAATCATAATAAACTCAATTTGTTTGGAAAGGCCTTCAACGGTGTTGATTACCATTCCCTCCTTTCTATAGGGTTGGGTACAGAATAATAGTGCATAGATAACAACTCCCCTAAAAAACCATTCATATATACACACATGTAAATACCTAACTAACTCTTAATGGGGTTTTTTTTCACAAATTCGTCTACCACATCTAGCCACGTCTTACATTGCCTACCCCTTCCTTTTGATAGACACACACTCTACCTTCGTATATTTGCTTCATCACTCCATCCACATTCATCCTCCCAATATGCCTAAACCAACGTAAGACACTTCTTTCACACTGATTTATTGGATTCCCTTTCAAACCGCACTCCTTCAGCACCCATTCATTACCGACTCTGTCCATACGAGTTGGTCCATAGCCTATACATTTCTTAGATATCTCATTCCAACCGCATTCACCAGGCTCTTGTGTTTCTCCTGACAAACCCACGCTTCCCATCCATAAAATAATGTTGGTGTTAGCACACTTTTATATACTGCCATTTTTGCCTCTTTCGATACTACTTCAGTCTTTGTCCACATACATCTAACTACTCTCCGAGATGCAGTCATCCATCTGTCGATTTAATCATCCATTCTTCCATTTTTACAGAACTTTCTGCCTGGATACACAATATCATTCACTTGTTCTAACAGTTTTCGATTTATACCAAGCTGACAATCATTTCCTGATCCATCCTTATTAAAAACTATCACCTTAGTTTTGGAGACATTTACACAAATATCCATTATCTCTGTCGCCACATTCAAACGATCTAATGCGTTGGGCATAAAATAAAAAAAATAGTATAGAGCCGGTATTGCCAATTTAGTTCAAATTTGGTAGTTTAAAAATATTTTAATTCTTTGACAGGTAACAGCCTCAACTTGACCGATTACACTATGATCAAATCTTTGAAGCCGTACAGATTGCTTCTTTTCAAGGTAAACGTAGGGTACACAGTTCTCAATATTAATCTACATAAAACTACAAACGATGAAATTTAATTTTCTTAAACAGCTCGGTCGATTATGACTAGTTTTAATTTATTTTCAGGTCATATAGCTATCGATAGTGATGGCGGCCACTCGGTCGATATAACTTGATCGCGAGCTTAAGCCATGTAGTATTTTTATGGTTAGTATTTTTTTTTTATTTAGCACCGAGTCTTACTACCCGTTTGGGCTATACGCTTAAGTACTAATTCGATTAATGGGTTAGGAATTTGGGAGGTTGATTAGAGGAAGTGGAACCCGTATTCGCGTGGGAGGAGAGTGGAAAACCACTTATGGAAAAACCACCACAGTTCACCCGACCGAGATTCGAACCTCGATCTCCCCGTCTTCAGCAGTCTAGCTCAACATGAAACTAGCGCGTTATCCAAATACGCCACCAAGGCTGGTATGGAAATAATACCCAGGGTTAATGTAACAAAGTATAATAGTATTGTGCTAATATATTTTGAATTAGGATTAATTTCTTTTGATGGTTAAAACCAGTAATGGTTGGTTTGAACGATTATATTTAATATTAATGTTTATAAATGTTTACAATATGAATCTGCCCTGTTAATAATAAGCGTATTAGCTTAAAACTAAAGTTAGAAGCACAAACCCATCCAGACTAAGGTGTCAATATATTATATATAGTCTTTTTTTTGCGGTGGCAGGGAGATCAGGGTTCGAGTCCCGGCTGGATCTATTAAGGTGGGATGGAAGGGGACACGAAAAAAGGTCTCTGTGTTTGCAGTTTTTATGGTAAAATATTGTTTTGGCTAAAATAAATAAAATGTTACACTAGTGCAAACAAAGAGTTTAATTTTCTTCACATGTTGACATCAACAGTTCCTGAATATCCATCATGAGCATAGCGGCATTAGGTGACAAACTTTTTTAAATGAAAAGAAAAAGTTGTCATTTAATTCCAGGACAACCTTGTGAAGAAATTTAAATTCCTTGTTCGTACTGGAGCAATATTTTATTTATTTTGGACAAAAACATGTTTTGAAATAAAAACTGCAAAAAAACACTGGCCTTTTCTCGCATCCCCTTCCATCCCACCTTAAGGGTCCTGAATGGTATACCACTCGGCCTCCATGCAAATGCAGGTACATTTCTTCTAAATTATAATTTCCTTATCCCTACTCATGAGCGTAATTAATTAAAAGGCTAATAACCCGAAAGGGTAGTGAGACGGAGTGGGTAAACATTCTGTCAATAAAATATGTATCACAAATAGAGGGAGGGCTGGGGGGGAGGGGATACCGTATTTGGAAGAAGCCATTGCACAGTTTTTCCACCAAAGAAAGGGGCCAACCAATATCCAAGCTTATTTTGGGGCAGTACGTCAAGCCAACTATTGTTGACTTTAGCTTGTAACAACCGAAAGTTGTTGAAGGTGACCTACAGACTTCATCATGCAACAAATAGACGTATTTAGCAACAGTGTACTCCACGAATGTGGGCTTTGGGAACGTTTTCAGACACTAGGGCTGCCCCTTTCCCTAAAAATTAATTATGTCAAAATATGATAAATTTTTATAAAAATGAATCACAAATAAAAGTTTAAAAAAAAACACTAGCACAATTACACATGTCATCTTCCTCAGACTGGACATAAAGTTTGCCCCAGTGATGCCAACTTAGCTATTGAAGGATGAAAACTTAAATTGGCTGCTAAATCTAATACATCTTGAGAAAGATTCCAGGGGCAAAGAAATATTGAAGGGTTTGATATGTGTTAGTGTTTTTGTTCTTACTTTTATTTGCGCTTGATTTTTTTTCTAAAATTCTATCGTATTTATCTAATCACATATCTTTACTTGTTTAATGCACTTCATCTCATGGATATTATTAAAATAAAATGAAACCTATTTTCAGTTTTGATGTTAAGAGGTTAATTCCCCGATTCTCTTAACTTGGCAATGTATCTTATGAGATAAACTTAATTTGTAATTTTTTAATGAATAAAATTATCATAAAATACATTATTTTTGGTTTGAAGATGACTGGATACACGATTACTACGGTTTGATGTTGGAATTAAAAAAAAAAGATGGTATCTCGGTTTTATTTTATTCGCGAAATAATTGCAAATTGGGTGTAAACCTGTTGTCAAGTTAAGTAAAACAAACTACCACATAAATGTATGTGTTTCACTTTTATTTCCTTACATCCCCCTCCTTCGGCCTCACCACTAATAAAGGGCATAGTAACATTCAGGTAAACCACAAATCCATATCTCGTTCATCTGGCTATACAATTAACTTCAAATAAAAAAAAGAATGGTCGCCCCATTTTTCAAAACCAATTTTCCACCCCATCCTTATTTGAACCCTTAGTTAAACCTAGTATTTACCCCTACTCTTGAAAGGAAGTGTGTTTTGGCACGAAGATTAAAGACTAAAGCTCGCAGTAATTATCAGTGTCTACAAGACATGTTCGGTATTTTTTTTAACTTTCAACAAATCCGCCTCAGAGTTTTATTCTTGTTATAATAGCTATACCCTGATTTTCTTACGAATGGACATAAATGAAAGCTAGAAAACATTTTTCTTTGCACCGCGTCTTACTGACCGTATGGACTATATTCTTATACACTAATTACGCTGATGGGTTAGAGTTAAACACGATTGTATTTAGAGAAAATGTACCTACATTTGCATCTTCAGCTGTGAGAGGGAGAGAGGAAAACAATTTTTATGAAATAAATACCCTTAGTACTTTACATCTATTACTGTTTCCAGGCTGTGGCCCGGGTCAGTTTTTTATTCAAGCCATATATTTTCCCCTACCGGCCTGCTAGGCCCGTCATAGCTTCATATGCCTTATAATATAACTTAAGACTAGGACAGGCACATATTTTAGTCCACGGCCGTTAATTTATCAATATGAAAGGGTAAACCCACATTTCACCCATGATGAATTTTTAGGCCATGCTTGGAATCGAACTCGGGACCCTTAGCTCAGTAGACAGACACGATAAAGACTGAACTACCCTTAGTACTCCCATCAGCAGTCCGCTCTATTTCGAGAGCGACCCGTCAGCCACCAAAGCGAGCTATAAAAAAAGGTCACTAGGCTACTAGATATTATTAATACCTATAAATAGTACTAATAATATAGTAAAATGTTATTATTGTTGACGGTAGAACAACGTGTTTGTATTTTATAAAAGTTTCTCAAAGTTTCCATTCTAGAGGTACTAAAGCTAATGATTCATCAAGATTATGTTTGAAAACGAGTATCACGTCATATTTTCTTTCCTTATCCATTAGCATTTCTTTGGCTGTGCGTCTTACTACCCATTTGGGCTATCCGTATATCTACACAAATGGCGTAGGGATAAGGGAGGTAGAACTTAAAGGAAATGTAGTCGCATTTGAATGGAGGGAGAATAGGAAACTCTTAAGGAAAAATCTACTTCCGTACACCCTAACTGGATTATAGCCCCAACACCCATGTCAACAGCAGTCAAGGCTATTACTAGAAGGACTACTTAAGCCATATGACCACCAATTCGTGACCTACCTTTTAGATTTAACACTGTTAATAACCCTGGGTTTAACCATTTATGATTATTATTATTATTATTATTAAGTAAATTGAAATTAACTTATTAAAATTTCTGTTATTTGTATGATAATTATTATTAAAATAATAGCCAACGCTAGTAATTATTATTTTAATTTAATTTTCATTTTTATTTATTGAAGTGCTGTGAAAGTTCAAAAACAAACTAGAATTGATAAAGAGTACAAATATAGATAAATAAATATTAATTACCATTGGACCCAGAATATTATAATTGATGATATCGTGTATGATTAAAAAATATACAATATTGTACTCAGAAAAGTGGGGATTCAAGAAACATCCCTACCTTAATATTAGAGGGATGTGCCTCAAATATAGCTCAGAGTTTGGTTTTTTTATGATAAAAATCCTATTTCGGATATCTATGGCTATTCCTTCATCCTCTATGGTCAGGGAGGCTGGGTTTGCACGTATAGAACTATAGATTACTGATAGAATAGGAAAATAAAGACTTTCAAGATGCCCGAGAAGTCATATCATTACCTACATGATCAATATTAGTGTTTTTTCTATCACCTCTTCCTACTAACTGTTCAAGCTAGACAAATATAAAATGATAATTACTCTAACGGCATAGTGATGAGGGACGAAACACTTTAGAGGAAGTCTACCCGCATTTGCGTGGAAGGAGAGTGGGAAACCATTTAGGAAAGACCACACTCAATAGACTCGACTGGGACTCGATCCCCGATCTCCCCGTCATTAGGTCAGTCAAATGCCAGAGTGACGTCTTAAACCATTCAGCCACTGAAGTGGCTATAAATAAATTTTGTACACCATAATTGTCACTCTTTGTTATTTTAACAATATTAATACTCGCATCGATGAACACGCGGATTAAATGTCAAGTTCATTTAATCTGGTTTGACAGTTATGAATAAGTCAGGGTGGAAATCCTTGCTGGATGTACTGAGTGTTTTTTTTTTAACTTCCCTCCACCGTTCTCCTTCAACGCAAATGCGGGAACATTTCCTCAAATTCTACTTTCCTTATTCGTAACCCCATTGGTGCAAATAAGAGGATAGCCCAGACTTTAGGTATGGTACACAAATACTAGCGTGAGAAATCAGCTACCGCTTTTTGACTCAACCTTTCCATTAAGAAATTAAATACACAAAAAAATAGATATATATTTTTTAATACTGTAGGATGCTGGAGATGTTGGGTGTCACGTGTGTTTTTTTTATTGTTGTTGTTGGTTGATTGTCGCTGTGTCTGGCCTACTGTGTAAATGTGTGCGGAGGATGGACAGACAGACGCAACGTAACACACACGCACACTCACACATGGAGACATATTAGGCTTCACGCAGGTGCTTGTGGACCACTCCGAGCACAAGATAGAGAGCACCTGTTCTCGTTTCGACAAGGTCTGTCGTCAGGGGTGTGACGCGGTACCACTCGTGAGGCCATCCGGACTGAGATACATTTCGATCGTGATCCGTGGGAATTAGGATCAATCCAAATTCTGATCCTCTCTTATTAAGATTCTTCAATATGATCTCGGGCGTAGGGAGGGGGGTTTATGTGGTTCAACACCCTTACCCCCACCCCCCACAGACATTTTCCAAAGTTGTTAATATGAAGCTTAAAGATGGCCTTGTATCAAAATTCAAATAACTTATGGAGGTATCAATTTTTCAAAAATTTGCTAGGGAAGGGCCACTCCAAATATTTTCTAGAGGTATATATTTTTTTTAAAATCAGGTGAATATTAATCTAAATGACTTCTAGAGGTATTCTAAATAAAAAAAATAACTTGAAGGGGACCACTCCGAATAGCTTTTATATGCATATACTAATTTAAAAAAATTTAAGTGAGGATCACTCCAAATAAGCTTCTTAACGCATTCAATTTTCAAAATTGTGTTGGGGAAGACCACATCAAATAGCTTCTAGAAGCATGTAATTTTCGAAAAAAAAAATCAAGAGAAGAACACTCTAATTAGATTCTGGAGTATTCCAAATAAAAAAAAAATCGGGTATGCACTTCTTAAAATAGCTTTTAGAAGTATCAAAATTTTCAAAAATTTGTTGAAGAGGGATTACTGCAAATAGCCTCTAGGAGTATCCATATTTCAATTATTTTTTTTCTAAATAGCTGTTAAAAGAGTATAATTTTCTAACATTTACTGGAGGAGAGGAGGGTAGAAAATCCCTAAAATCCCTTTTGTTATTTTCCCTCCCCGCTTTACCTCTTTCAGAAATAAAGTTCTACCATTACTGTATAAAATAACAATGTTCTTATTTCTTAGGGTTTTATAGTGAGTCTTAACATCATATCATAAGCTTAAGTTTTAAGCGCCCCCCCCTTACCTTCCCCACCCCAAATTAAATTCTCTGTAAACTCATGAATTTGATGATCCATTTTGATTAATATTCTTTAATATTACGATCCATTCTTATAAGACTAGTAAATATTTTGATCCATTCTGATAAGGCTCGTCAATATTATGATTCATTCTCCTAAGATTCGTCAATATGATGAGCCAACTCCTAATATTCATCCATACGATGATCCAGTCTCCAAATATTCGTCAATATGATGATCCATACTCCTAAGATTCGTCAATATATTGATCCATTCTGATAAGACTCTTCAATATTATGATCCATTTAGATTAATATTCATCAATATTATGATGATACACTTGATTTAATTGATATTTTGTTAAATCCTGATTAGGGTTAGCCAACATTATAATTCATGTAGACTGGTGGGTCATTGCAGCAATGGCTGCAGATTATTGCACTAAAATGTATTTTAAACTTTATATTTAAAACTTTTCAGTTAAAATTTTACTCGTCAAAGGCTATCAACTTTACTTGATATTTAGTTTTCGGTGAGTGATTTGCATAAAAACTTATATTTCCCCCTTCACGCCACTATGAGAACTTCAGAATGACCCCTCTCTCAGATCTCTATCTATTCGTTGCACCAAACCACTCAAGTAACGATTGAGCTGATATTATTTTTTTTAAAAGATAAATATTTTATTTACCAATATACAGCTATACACAAATCATGGTTTCCATGGTGATGTAAACAAAGAATGGTTGTACAGATGAACCATTGCCCACAAAGAAGGAAAAGATGGACAATTCGCTAGGAAAATTGGTTTTTAGTTTTAGGCCATTATTTTTACGAGCATCCTGTTTCCCTAATATTTAAAATGAATGTTCGTTTGTGCAAATCTGTTCAGTCATTTCCTAGTAATTTCTATTGCGAGAAACGGGCTTATCAAATAATACATATTAAGATATAATATGTTAGAGAGAGTGATAAAATGGGATGGTGAAAATGAGAGTGTAAGTGTTTGAGTGTGTGATTGTGTGTGTGGGTGATAAAGCGAGTTTAAGAGACTGAGGATGAACAATTGAGAGAGATTGAGTGAGTGTTAGTGAGTAAAAGTGAGAGTATGTGTATGTGTTAGAGAGAGAAATATTGGGAGAAGAGAAAAATAGTGTATGTAGGAGAATAGAGAGTGTGTCTGAAATAGAGAGAAAAAGAATATGTATTTTAGAATGAGTGATAAAGTGTGAGTGTGTGTGTGTGTTAAAGAGAGAGAGTACAATTTTGGGAGAGGTATTGTGTGAAGGAGAGAGAGAAAATGTAAGGGCATGTGAGAGAGGGAGTTTGAGAGAGAAAGTTAGAGAGTGAGAGATTAGTTTAGAGAGAGAAAATTAGATTGAGAGAGAGCTGGGGAGAGTTAAAGAGAAAAATTAAGATAGCGAGTTTGAGAGAGAAAGTGGGTTTGAGAGAAAGTTTGAGATAGAAAGTGAGATTGAGAGAGTGAGATTTATATAAAGAGAAAGTTTGAGATAAAGAGCGTTTTAGAGAGAGTATAATAAAGATAATATGAGAGAAATTGTGTGATGAAGAGTGTATGTGAGGGTAAAGAGTGTGTGAGAAAGAGAATGAGAAGATATTATATTAGAGAGAGAATGTTTTATTTAGTGATGTGTGTGTGTGTGTGTGTGTGTGTGTGTAAGGGTAGAGAGTGTGTGAGAGCGTGAGATAGTCTGATAGAGAGAGATAATGTGAAACTATATATGTGGTACTCAAATATTACGGTATTTTGAAATATCATTCCCTCAAAATTAGTTATCAACATGAAAACATAAAATTAAGCGGTAAATTGAAAACTTAGCTTAACTTATGTATTTGTATTGTGTTACTATTTGGTAAAATGAACATAAAAAACCCAGTATTTGAATAAACTGAACATAAAAACCCATTACTTGAAAAAAAATGAACACCAAAACTCATACTTAGATAGTTAAAATGGTTATTTTTTATTACATTATTCAAGATCATTTTATTGTTTTGGAGCTTATAATACATACCAAAATATATTTAAAGATTATTTTATCATGCGTGAAACAGAACGTAGACAATATTTTCAAGAACTTAACAACTTAACCTTTTAATTTTTGAATTATGCTCAATATTATTGATTTAAAATTAACGATAACAACATTCCCATAAAAAAATGTTTCCCCAGTTTAGGCATCTCAATTTAGATGTGTTATGACCAGCATCCAAAGATAAATTATATTCATCCAAAGAAAAAGTTATGATGTGTTTGGACCAACAAATAAAGATTGAGTTATTATTTTTTAGTCAAAGAGATATGTTTTATTTAGAGATTTACAGTCATGCAGCAAATAACGGTTTCTATGGTGACTAAACAAAGAATGAAAAATTGAAAATTCTCTATGAAAATTGGGTTTTCATGGAAAACTACTATTTTTCCCGACATCCTGAACTCCTAACTATTAAAATGAGTGGTCATTTGTCAAAATCTGTTTAGCCATTTCCTCGTAATTTCTACTACCGGAAACGGGTCTATAAAATTATATATAAGATTACGGTCAGTTTGGATTGGGACTAGTGCCCATCCACATTACAAATAACAATAGTTAGGGTTAGTTCAAATTAGTACGGTTAAGATAAGGATCCTTGGTTATTATAATCCATACAGAAGAATAACAAATTGGTTTTGATAGGGCTTTCCATCTTAGTACCCCGATTGCGTTATAGGCCTACATATTTTACTGCATTAATGAGGGAGGTAAAGTTTAGATGAAATTAATCAATATTTACATGACGATATAGTGTAATTTGAACCTGTATCTCCCCGTAATTGATAAACCAGACAAAGCTTGACATTTAGCCCACGTGCCCACATTTGCGGGTGAATCCAAATCAGTAAAGAGCATGCTTAGTGGGGATTCATGTAAATATGGATTTTGAATCATGTGTTGACTAATTTGAATTAGGATCAACTCGTATTAGTATCTCTCTCTCTCTCTGATTCATCCTGATTTAACTACATACATACCTAACTACGCCGTTCCCTTACAGGGTAGGTAAGAAACTGTGCATGTAGCTCCAAAAAAACAACTTCGTACTTAATCCATCCTCACTAACTTTCTCTCCAATTCCCTATCCTAGCATACTCCCTGAGTCATACATGCTCTTCAATTCATAAAACTCTTATTGCTCCCTACAACATTTAGCCACGTCTTACATGGCCTAACCCTTCCTTTTGATCCATACACTCTACCTTCATATATTTGTTTCGGGACTCGATCCATACTCATCCTCTCAACATGCCCAAACCAACGTAAGATGCTTCTTTGACATTGAATTATTAGATTCCCTTTCAAACACCACTCCTTCAGCAGCCATTCATTACTGACTCTGTCCGTACAAGTTTTTCCATATAGCTACATTTCTTAGATATATTATTCCAACCGCATTCGCTTTGCTCTTGTGTTTATACCGACAAATTATTACAAGTTTCAAATTGGTCCTTCTGGTTAAATAACAGAGAAAACGCTCTTAAGGATTTGTGGGTGGGAATATCAGGTTTGATATCAGAGCCAAGATAAATCATTAACGATAGTAACTGTAGAATGTGTGAATTTTGTCTAGGGAAATTATGTATGATAGAGTTAAGTATTTTGTCATAAGTAACCAGCAATGGTTCTTTTTTCTTTATTTTCTTACTTTCTCATGTAAAGAAATGATTCCAACAGTTAAAATGGTCATTCTTGAGATTATGATGGATCTTGACGATTTATCTACCGCCGAAATAAAGAGCGCATCTTACAATAATTATTTCTATCCCAATGTCCACCTGTCCCTCTTTGTCTATAAATGGGGCTATCAGATAAGTCTCTTTCAAACTTGATATCTAGATGTAAGATTGCTATGCCTCAAAGTCAAATCGTAATTTACATTTTAGCTCTAAAGTGAAGACTGATTTTTGAAAATTTTATGTTTTTCGAAAATAACTTTTATGATTTTATCTAGAATGTCTCTATGATTAGTGTTTTACACTATAAATAACAATGTATACTTTTTCTTTACAAAAAGTCAGTTTTAAGAAAGATTACTAATTTTTTTAAATTTTATATTTTTCAATTTAAAAAAATACATAGCCACGTCTTACTACCTGTTCAGATTATACATATACATGATAGTTACTCTAATAGGTAGAGATGAGGAAGGAAGGATTGTAAATACACTCATTAGCGTGGTAAGAGAGTGGGAAACCATTTATACGTTTATCGAAAATGACCTTGATAGTTGTATCCAACAATTTTATTGAATGAGTGTTTTGCACTATAAATAATAACGTATATTTTTTTTAAATTAATTATTTTACGAAGGATAAATGATTTTTGAAAATTTTAAATTTATATATGAGAAAGAATTACGATTATGTTATACCATCTATTTTGTTTATACGTTCCACGTGATGGCTAATGATGATTTACTACTTAGGGTAGGGGATGGAAGGATAACTTAGAGGATTGTTTCTCAGAGTGTAGTCCTCAGACCCATGGTGGTCCAGGGCGGCCTATCAAGTTTTCGAAAAATTAACCTATACCCTTTTTTTACTTATTACAAATTTAACGCCATAAAAATACTTTTAGACTGAAAATTAATGTAAACACACTTTGTATTAAAGATGATGGAGCTTGAATGAGCCTAATGGAATGTGTCAAGCTTCCTCTCCTCGCCTTTACAGGAAAGGGAATCTTACCCTTACGTCCCTAGAGGGGGGAGGATTACCTACACCCTACAGTAATTTTCTAGGAAAAGTATAGTTGATTTAAAATAAAATAATGTTTTAATGAGCAGCGCACTTTAACTTGCGCTAAGATCAAGCACAACTCTTAGTAAATTATTTTATAATATAATTTTTAAATGATTTAAAATTACTATGCCTTGCCATATAATTTTATTATATTTCGAATTATCGTTTGAAAAATTTATTTTCGAAAATCTCCTTTTTTAAACATTTATTTTGAAAAATAAAATTGACATAAATTCATTTTAGAAAAAGAAGTTTTAAAAAAACTTCTCGTTCGCAGAATTTCTAGATCGAAAAATTGGTTTTCGAAAAATTTATTCACAAAAAAATTATTTCGAAAATTTATTTACAAAAAAATATTTCAAAAAATTTAATTACAAAAAAATTATTTCAAAAATGTATTTACAAAAAAATTATTTCAAAAAAATTTTTACAAAAAAATATTTCGAAAAATTTATTTTCACCTAAGTGATTTTCGAAAAACTATTAGTTAGAAAAATAGCTATGTTGAAAAATTAGTTTTCGAAAAATAAAACTTCGATTAATTGAATTTCGAAAAATTGATTTTCGAAAAATTTATATTCGGTAAACTCGCCGGCTCCCCTCTAAATGACCCACTTTGTGAGACACGAGAAATGAGTTCAGAATATATATCTGAGATTATATTATGTTATGTGAGAGATTTGAAATGTTGTTTCTCATCATCATATCATCTTTAATATTATATGAGGGCATAAGTAAAAGGCAAATCAAAGTTTATCAACCTAAAACAAAAGATTTTACATATTAAATAAGCGATTGTATTATTAGAACACGCAATCGGGTCAGTGGTTGCGATTTAATAGTGGAAATTTTGGTCGTTTCCAAGTGTCGTCACCATTCCAATTATAATTTTAATCAAGTGGTCGTAGTGGGGGGCTGGGAGTGTTATCTAAATACGTCATCCATTTTCATACTGGACCACCACAATGGCGTCATCGATTGTGATTTTTTTTAAATGGAAATTTTGGTTGTTTCCAAGGGTCGTCAACACTCTAATATAATTTTAAACTAGTTTTTTTTAGTGTGAGATTGGGAATAATTTCTTAATACGTTATTATTTTTCAGACAAACTCATTGGAATAATTTTCGAACAAATTGACTTGTGTTTGACGCATTAGTTAAAGTAGTATAACTCGCTTTCAATGAAAATCCTTGCACTCTATGTTATCTTCTTTATAATTTCACATCAATAACAGAAGCATTAATTACTATTTAAGTTCCAAACATAACAAAACTAATGTGTTTTTATTTTCACTTGTGCGAGTACTTGCAGTGAATGCACCGAAATTACAGACAAAAGAAGTTCAAATTAAATGGTACGATGAATCGAAAATACTTTTCACTCTTTTATCTTAATATAGAGACATTTACTAAAAACTAGTAAGATATGTGAAACGAATAATATAATATGTTGCAGAAACACTCTACCAATAAACATAAGTGAAATAATATATATTGTTACAGAAACATTAAGAAAGGAGAAACATCTCTGTCTATCAAAGAGCATCACATAAAATTTCACAGTTCAAAGACCTCCATAAAAATATAGCATATATATATACATATATATATATACATATATATATATATGCTTATAGCTAATAAATTATTGGTTTTATAAAAATCTAATCCAAATAGTAATTACTAAATTATTACAATCTTAAATCCAAAGAGAAACAATATTTTGTATTGGTTGTTTTGTACTTAAGTAGGCATAATATAGTGTATTTTTAACAAATAAAGCTTACACATAGGTAACATTAAACATTTTGGTTAGATTTGATCTTACATCCACCTTGATAAATATTCAAATTAATATAAGTATTTTCCCATTATAAGACAGCTTAAACACCAGAGAAGATGAGGAAATAATCAAATAAAATCTTATGTACATTTGTGTGATAACATTGTCACTTCAAGACCAATAAACTTCGCAAAGAACTTAAGGATGCCTGATGATGTGCACCTATGGCGTAATTTTTAAACACATATTAAGACTGTAACGCCTTGGACCAATTAGCTACTGGTACGGTATAATTAAAACTTCATAAATCGCATTATTTGAACTCTTACCATAGAAAACCAAGGATTGTGAAATTGAGCGTTTATTAATTATAATATATGCTTTTTTGAGCCTGACACATTCGACCACTACTACAGTTAACACTAAAACCTAAAAAAAAGCTTTTACTTGGCATAAATTTACGTGCCTGAGGAACTATTGGGGTGTGCATCTCAGTTTTATTGTCTTTACCATTACATTATATAGTGAGTTTGATGCCTTAAATCACGTGAAGAGATATGTGGATAACTCCAAAACCAGATGATATAGAAAGGGAATAGCCTAGAATATGTACTCAGGGAAACTTAAGAATGTAACACAGGCAATTTTTTAACTTCATTATATTTCTAGCCTTACAACTAAGAATGCGTGACTACCAAAACGGGTATCTCCAAAACAAACAAAAATAACCAGCTAAAACATAGAATAGGCCTGCGTACACAAAGAAACTTAAGGGCATGGTTCCCTTTTGGGTTATTTTCTATTACTATTACAGCCTTTAAACACGTCTCAACTGTGAATTTATTGGACTCTTTTGAAGTGAATATTCGGCTACAATGAATCTAATAACATTATTCCGATCTACATATATTTCAATATATGTTAAAAATTGATTTTTTTTAACCATCAACTTCGATATGAACCTAATATATGAATAAAAGGTTTATCTACCAGAGTTCTTATTTTGGTAGCACATAGATCGACTGAAGTTATGGAATGGGAAGGGGACGAAAGGTTGAGTGCAGACAGTCACTGCATCACACCCTACAGGCTTAAGCTTCATACCATGGTTGCAACTTGCAGCAAGCAAAGACAGACAAGTTTCTTCGATGCACATTAAAGGATGAAATGTCACTCAAAGAACTGCTATAATTCATCAATGAAAATTATTTTGAAATTCAAGACCTTATCGATATGTACTATTAAGTTTTTTTTGTTTATTTTTAACACCACGTCTTACCACCCGTTCACACTGTACACGTAAATACTAATTTCAATAATGTCCTAGGAATGAGGAAGGTTGTATGAAGAGGAAGTGTACGTGCATTTGCATGGAGGAAAATTAGAAAACCATCAAGGAAAAACCTCCCTTAGTGTATCCAACTGGGATTCAAACCCAATCTCCCCGTCATCATCAGTCCAACATATTGCGAGAGTGACGCCTTGGACCATTCCGCCACCAAAATTGGAATGAATATGTTATTATTATTATTAGCACCGCGTCTTACTAACCGTTCGGGTTATACGCACTTATGCTAATGTGTAATGGTAGGGTGATTGTGAGATGAAATGGAGGACCTACAGTTTAACGTGGAATCCGAACCACGGTGGAGGCCTGGCATTCCTCACATTCACAAGTTGTGATTAATACACGTCTTGTCAGAGGTGAAGGAAGGGTTTGGGCAATCAGATAAATATGTGTCAGGAGCGAGGATTGAACCCCGGACCCCCAGCATAGGGTCCGACACCTTACCCCTAGACCGCCAGGTCACCCGAATGAATATGTGGCGAATTAAATCTCACCAGAAGAAGCCATTCACAGTTGATGCTGTGAGAGATGGTTGCAGCACGGAACTTAGGGAGATTGAAGATGACTAAGACAAGAATCAAGAAAGTGTCCTGACAGTGAAAGAGGTATTGAAAGATCTCAATACACTACTAAGGTTTATCAAAATAATGTATGTTTAGTGTGAAATCAAGTGTGGAAAAAACGCAGACTCTTGAGGAGGATACATGAAAGTATTAATTTAAACGGTATACATCAAGCAACAGCACACAACCAACTATTTATATGTTAGTAAATAGATTTTAATAAAATTTATTTTATTTGTGATATTTTGTTTTGTTTGTCCTCACCCCTCTCACACAAGGTTTAGGGAAACGCATTAAGGTTTTAGTGAATATCAGACACATTAATCAAATATCTAGGTCTATAGTGGTTCACTCTAATTGGAGTTGAATGAATATTGCAATCTTGATGCCTTAAACACAATTACCTCTGGTGTGTGTAGTTACAAACCCAAGGAAAATTAAGAGGTAGCATTTTTCAACTATAAATAGTTAAACCCCAATATGTGACTTGGAGATTTTTTTAAAATTAAATATATTGAGCCCAATTTCTTAGACTCCATATCTTCTGGGAAGAGAAATCAGTAGATAGCCTGGCGTTTCGCTACAATATGACCTTTGACCTTTGACCCCATCCAATTTGGCCCGTTTGCTTTTTTGCACCATTTTTTGCCCCATTTGATTTTTGCTCCATTTTTGTCCCATTTGTTTTTTATGTGTGCTCATTTTATTTTATGTGTGCCCCATTAGCTATTCATGTATGCCTCATTTGATTTTTTGCCCCAGGGGAGAGGGTTTTGTGTGGGAGTTTTTTGTTTATTTATTGGTGTGGGAGCTTGCAGTCCACGGCATCGGTGCACTCCTCCCGCGACGTCCCATAAAATGTTGGCATCACTAGTGAAGTTTGGAGCGTGCAGCATCAACCTCTCCCGATGGCCGTTTAGCGTAGAGTGCGAGCAGCCGGCAATGACTAACTGTCGCAAGACCCTCTTCCATTTACCCCTCACTCCGCCTACCCTCCTCGTGTGTCAAATAACTCGGGGGTAGGACACATTGGTATGGGAAACTTTGATGTCACAATCGACATGGAGGGTACCATTGAACCCTTAGCAAGAGTCATTAACCCTATACTTGTTTATTTTAGTCATAAATATTGAAAGCGGATAGTAGTGACCCTATTGAAGAGTCATTAACCCGCCCCACCTCTTGACACACCGGTAACAACCTTTGAAGGCCGTGGTTCACATGTGGTTTCTAACGCTCATTCAGGGGATGATTTTTCGCAAAAATACCTAGTTATTCATCTTGTTGTGTTTCAGCGATCGCCATGTACGGTACAACTTCAAAGCATAGCCTCAGACGTTTGCGGCCATTACCGTCTCATGTATCTTCTATATCGTGCCCAGAAAATTCCAATGAAAACTTTCCTAACCCTATTCTGGCTCATCAATCATACAGGCAACGACTCTAAGGTGTTGAGATATTACAACACATTTTTCAAGACGCTAGGGTCCTACCACCCTTCAAGAGGCTGCGTCCAATCAGCGCGCGCCTTGTACTCCCCTATAAAAGGGGCGTCCCGACGGCGTGCTGGCCATAATCATGACAGTCATTGAAGTGATCAAACATCATGGAAGGTCAAGACGTTTCACCCGCAAAGCAAAGCCGTTGAGCCACCCGCCATCACCAGTATTTTCAACAGTTTATTTCTGATGGATGAAGTCGACGCCAAACGAGTCTTCGTTGGTATGAGTGTCAAGAACAACTTTACGCCCTGTGTACTAGAAAAATGCGGAGGAATTGTGCGGTGTTTATCCGTACAGAGTGGCAAGAACTGGAAAGATACAAGTCGGTTATATCAAAGTTTTTCAGCAACACGCAGCCCCCTCAGAAGATTAGTCTGACTAATCGTGAAATTTCTTTGAGACGCATGTGCGGTGACCGTATGGTCATCATCAGCGAGAAACAAGATGCCGGACTCAAACGGGTCACCTATCTAGCACCTAGCTGGGTACGTCTTTGTGAGGTGTGGGTCTTCTTCATCGACTGGTTCTTATGAGTGCCCATTGGATCGTATGTCTGGGTAGGATTGGGACTGACGGGGTAGTTATTTTATTTATTGGTGTGGGAGTTTTTTATTTATTGGTGGGGGATCGTGCAATCCATGGCGTCGGGCACTCCTCCCTCAAAGTCCCATAAAATGTTGGCATCGCTAGTGAGCACGAGAGCTTGCAGAAGCATCCTCTCTGGCCAGCCATTTAGCGTAGAGTTTGAGAAATGGTTCCCAGACGCAAGACTCTGAATCTATTGTAGTATCACAATCCTCCCCCTCCCAATTCCCCTATCTATGGGGTAATGGGTCTATCCCGGTGGCGTCATCGCAATCCTGGCGCCAGTGTTGCAGCTTGACAAGACAATGACAAGTCGAGACCAGAATAAATCACGACCTTTGAATGATGTCGCAACCCTCCCCCGGCGATGGGGTTTCCCGGTGACGTCATCGCTCATTAGGGTGAGGTCGCAACTAGAGAGCATTGACACAGCTCTGATTATGCACAATCAGGGACCTCTCTCCAAACGGAAGCCTCAGTTAAGATCCATTATCCCCACAAAATCTACTAAAATTGGTTGTATAGTATCGTCCGTTGACATGCGTAGAGTGGGTATCCGCCATACCAATATGGACCACTGTTGATGCGGAAATAAGGTAGAAATCTTCCCGTGTTTACGTGGAGAGAGAGAGAGAGAGTAGAAAACCACCCCTAGTTAACCTGAGCGAGATTAGAACCCACGACCTCCCCATCATAATTAGATGAGTTACACGCACCCTTTCTGGCTAAGCGTCTATATATTAATTAAGATAATATGGTAGGGATTATTAAGAAAATGTTCCAGAATTTTACCTGGGAGTGGATGCGAGAGCACAATTTAAGAGTAACGGTAAATCTATGCTGTTTTACATGAATCGACCGCTCAACATCGTCAAATTGCTAGTTCGACAAGTCGAGACAAGAATAATCACGGGGAACCCTGCGGTGCCAGTTAGCTGGTCAACGTGTCAAGACAGGAATGAGTAGAGTGGAAATCATTCCCGGCAATAGGCTTTCCCAAATGAATCATATCTGACGCCAGTTTGGTGGCTCAACAAGACAAGTTGAAAGAGGAATATATCACGTTCTTGAAACCGTAAGGTCATTGACCCTGTTTATACCGTAAAACCGCAAGACCACGTGACGTTGATCGTAGGAGGGAGGGGGTGAATATATAGGGGGCTCGCTTGGTTATCTATTTGTAAGCGTTTGTAGAGCGGATCAAGATGAACAAGTTACAGCAGCTGGTAAATATTGCTGACACCATGCAGACAGTAAAATTATGTGATCTAATCGTTTATCAAAAGTACTCCATGGCTAAATTAAAAGTGGTCAATTCAAAGTTCGGGAGACGCCTAATAGCCTATCTAGATGGTGAGTTTTGTATATTTTTACCCTGTCGTTTTGGTACCCTAAGAGATGAAGACGTGTGTGAGCTTAGTAATGAAAAACTGGTACTTACCTGTGCTGGAGTAAAACCAAGTTCCCCTATCATTGTGAACTTGGAACGAGTTTAAGACACGGGCAGAAGAGTCAAACAGTTAACAACCACAACAAGATCGGGAAGCTGGGCAGTTAGTAAATGTGCACAAGTTAAAGACGTGTAATAACGTATTGCACTGGTATAAAGACAGTGGACAAGTTAAGGACCCTACAAACCATCCAGAACGTTTAGCGGTCAGGTACGCTCACCATGCTTAGAACCAGCTATATTAATTTAATTTTTGTGGGTCATACGTTTGCGGGGAGTGCCTATATGAGAGCATAAAATATTCACAGTGTGGCTGTAAGCGATATACATGTAATTTACAAAGTAGTGAACCAAGACAGATGTGTGCTACAGGAGCGAGGCTACATTGAGTTCTGTGACTCTACCTGTCACACGATAAGAGCGACTGAAGTACTACCCTACGAGAGAATCTAAGAGTATTACCTGTGTGATATGACATGTACTGTGTACAATTTCCGTAAAGGGGATGTTTTGGCCATTTTTCCCAGGCTTCCTCCACCCTTCCAAGCTCCACACCACCCGCCGCCAGCCTTATTTGCTTATAATAATATCTCTCTCTCTCTCTCTCTATATATATATATATATATATATATATATAATAATCTTTCTCTATATATAATAATCTATATATAATTATAAGCAAATGAGAAATTAAATAAGACTAATAGTGACATGTAAATTACTGCGATGCTTTATAAACTCGCTAACTTAACACTTTAGACATATAGGCGCATTTGGTACCATGGATGTAGATTAAAGAGATACTATCGAATACATATATCTTAGAAAGTGCCTGTTTAAAAGAATATACATATTAAAATTAAAATTAAATAATATATTCTAATCTATGTACCAGAACACATAGTATATTGAATCAGTCAGATAATGTCCGATAATCGGTTAAATCAACATTTTGAATTAAACATGTCTTAGGATTAGATTAAGAAAATGTTGTTCAATGCAAATAGATTTTATAGGTGGAATTTAAAAGTGACAGCGCTTAGAACAGTCACAAATTTAACCCGGGCAAATAAACATCCAAGTTAAATTTAAATCATTGAATAAGCCAGATAATGTCCGGTAGTCGCATACATATATAAATATATACATATATAATCACGCCGTTTCATTACGGGGTAGGCAAGAAACTGTGCATATAGTTAAAAAACACTTCGTACTTAATCCAGCCCCACTAACTTACAGATACGGATAAGTTATGTATTAATCAAGCTAATGGTAGGATCTGGTAGGAATGAGCCAGATAGATGTTGATGGGAACGTACCCGCATTTTCATGAAGGAAGAGTGAGAAACCATTTAGGGAAAACCACTCTCATTACCCCTTGTAGGGATTCAAACCCTAACCCCTCCGTCACCAGAACACCAAAATAAATGAGCTGGACATTTAGACTACGTGTTGGCTGGCATGGCTAAATAATTAAAAATAAATAAGTCATAGTTTTCCCCTGGCTTTCACTTTTCCATTAACTCTGGCAAGTTCTAAATCACGCTTCGGTGGGACTTAATTAATTCTCAACTCGCTCGGAAACGGTAAATAAAAATAAATAAGAAAAATATCTATAAAAGTATTCTAAGATTAAGAGAGACAATCGTGGTTTTATTGTTGTTAGTTTTCAGTTTTTGAAGACGTACTGACGTATTTTTTTAAAATTATCTCTAGTACCATCCGTATGTTTCTTACTGCTCACATTACCATCCACCAGAATGTCTGACACCCCGGCCTTGACTCAGCTAAGAAAGAAGGTCTTATGTCAGGGCGGTGTCTAGATATGTATTTTGGGGTTGAGGGGGCTACCTGCGATATCTCAAAGTGAGCTTCCTCCACCAGGTAAGTTATGGAATTTATTTAGCATTAAATCTATCTTGGAACAATTAAATGTTTTACGGTATTTTCTCAAATATATAAAGTATTGTAATTGTGGAAAGTTTTGAAGTCAAGATTATGATGAATCTTAACGTTTTTGTGTCCCTGAACTCTAAAATGTTGGTTTTACAATTATGTATGTCCCAATGTATGTGCATACCTGAAAGACATCCGAAACCATTTGATGGATTTCGTTAATTCTTGATATTTAAGAACCCGTCCAACCCCATGTATAACGCTTAACTTAGATAGGTATAGACTGATTTTGGTAGGAATAACAGTATCTAGTAGTTACTAGAGATACTAAAAC
Organism: Timema bartmani; assembly: GCA_902151455.1. Lineage (NCBI taxonomy): Eukaryota > Metazoa > Arthropoda > Insecta > Phasmatodea > Timematidae > Timema > Timema bartmani. The sequence goes on along the minus strand of CABFWB010000373.1, from coordinate 5,926 downwards.
AATTTTAATATATTCATACATCAATTCATACTTTCTGCAGCTGTCACGTTTGATAGATAGGCTATTATCAATACCTATAAAATAACATCACTAATATAGTAAAATTTTATCAATATTAGCCGAAAAAAAATATGTTTTAGTTTTCTAAATGGTTCTTCCAACCAAAATCAGGCTATAATATAGCTCTAGCCAAGCTTCGCATAGTAGTACGGTTTACTATATTCTACTTAAAACAACAACAATAATATAATTGAGATTATTGAAACAATTTTACCACATTTAAAAAATGCAGTACAATTGAACAATAACTATTTAAAAATTAAAAAATAAATCTATTAAACTGATCGTAATCTGGCTGTTGTCAAACGGAAGAATGCAGTAACCCACAGTTAGATATGATTTCTAGTTCAAGCCTAGACTAGTTGTGTATATAATATCCCGACTAATTAGCCGTGAAATGGGTTAGTAAGGTTAGTTTACTGATGACTTATTTTTGAACATTTAAAATGGTTAGAGAATGGTCTAGAAATTGAGTGAAGAATGACCCTGAGCACGGGATGATTCCTGGATAGCTCAGTGGTTAGAGCATTGGCATACTAAGCCAAAGGTCCCGGGCTCTATTCCCGTGTCCAGGTGTCATTTTTCAATTTTCAGAATATCTAGCAATTGTGTTAAAATTGATAGTTGGTGAGTATTTTTAATGATAAATAAGTCTCTTCACTTGTTTTACCGAGAAAAGGTAATTTAAGGAAAGTTTACTGATTGTCAATTTTTGACAATTTTGTTCCGAGCAATATGAAAAAGTTTTGTAAGATTTATTAAAGACTTAATATGGTTGTTAAAATCGTATGAATTTGATCATTTAATAAATTACGAGGGTAGGCTTATAGGATAAATAAAATAAAACATTATTAATAATCATTTCATATGGGAGGGAATGGGGGTAATGGGGGTGGAACCCTTTAAACCAATCTCCCTTCTAGGTTAAGGCATGTCTAAGTTTATATCTTGTCCCTTGAATAGGCCTATATCATGTTAAATAATAATTTTATTTTTAAATTTGAACTATACATTCAACCCCAAGGGCCAGGGCGACTAACTGCTTAATCTAAGAGGTAGGGTAGAGGAGGGTAGTTAGAAGGAATGTATCTACATTAGTGGTGAAATAAAAGGCTTATACCATTTCCACTGGATGAAGTCGACGTCAAAGAGTCATCGTTAACATGAGTGTCAAGAACAACATTACGCCCTATGTACAGCTAGAAGATTAGTCGGACTAATCATGAAATTTCTCTAAGACGCATGTGTGGTGACCGTATGGTCGTCATCAGCGAGAAACAAGACGCTGGACTCAAACTGGTCACCTATCTAGCACCTAGCTCGTCACGTCTTTGTGAGGTGTGGGACCTCATCGACGTTGCCGCCAACCGACGAGATATGTGGTCTACCCCCATCGCACAGTATTTCAATGATTTGATCGACCCACTCATCATGGATGTATGTGACACGCTAATAGAATCAGCGGATGTCATCGATTTAGAACAGCCTACGGTGGAAACATACATCAGAAACCAGTATCTTATCGGTGCTACCTACTATATACCTTAAGTCGTCGGTTTGGACTATTAAAGGTTGGATTATGAATTTAAAACAATTTTACTAACACATCTAAGAGACATTCTAGAAAAACGTATGATACGAATATATGCGTCATTCCTGTAAAAGTGTATAATAAATATTATGTATGTCTGTGAAACCTTTAATGTATAATAAATATATGTTTGTAATACCGTGTTTTATTCACGCAAAACCTGTTTGTCCCTTACACGTGGGGTAATCAGAAAAGTTTCGACTTGTCGAGCCGCCAAACTGGCACCACGCATGAAAAGTGTCCATGACCTGACAGTTTCAAGGTCACAATATATTCCTGTCTTGACTTGTCGAGCCACCAAACTGGCGCTAGGTATGAGTCATCATGGAAAACCCATTGCGACATCATTGAAGGTCGGGATCTATTCCTGTCTCGACTTGTCCTATCGAGCCGCCAAACTGGCGCCAGGATTGCGATGACGTCACCAGGAAAACCCATTGCCACATAGATGGGGAAGGGAAGGGGAGGGTTGTGACACCAAAATAGATTCAGGGGCTTGCGAGAGGGAGCCATTGCTACTAGCGCACTCTCTACGCTACACGGCCATCGAGAGAGGATGCTCCTGCACGTTCCCGCCCTCACTAGCGATGCCAACATTTTATGGGACGTTATGGGAAGAGTGCCCGATGCCATGGACTGCACGTTTCCACACCAATAAATAAAAACTCCCACAAATAAACTCCAACGCCAGTCCCAATCCTACCCAGACATACGACCCAGTGGCACACAAACTAAACCAATTGGCACACATAAAAACCAATGGGCACCAATAAAAAATCAATGGGCAAACATACAAATCAAATTGACTACTACGTCACCCAAACCAAAACCAATCAGCGCTGTGATGACGTCACTACATTGCGACATCACGGTAAAACCCAAATTGGGGTCAAAGGCCGAAGGTCAAATTGTAGTGAAACGCCGAGCCATCTACTGAAATCTCTAGCGAATACAACTTAGACTATATTTCTTGCATCCCCAGTGAGCACATAGTGACACATTATACATTGTGACTATACAGTAGCTACGGTAGGAGTGTTGGTCAGTGACATATAACAAAAGTTACCAGACATACTCTTATGTATCCATTCACTAAACAATTGTACTTGCAAGACCATGTTAATTTGTTGTCACTTTCGGCAGTCAGCATTTTCACAACAAATGATTTGTTTATAATAAAGTTTTTCTTTTAACGGTTTTTATATATTCTGTTGGCTCTCAGCTACCACCACTCATATGGAGAATGGACTCTACCTATTTGGTTAGCTAGCTATAGGAGCAAGAAACATTGAGAGCAAAAACTTTTTATTTACAACTTTCTTTGGGAAACCCTAATTTTTGTTACCAAAAATATTGTGAGCCTGAAGTATTAAATCGCATGATTGCTGGTGCGGAAGGATATCAAATAAAGGGACATGAATATCTTATTATCATTTCGGGAAATAATGGATGTGCATTAAGTTGGGTTTGTTTTACTCTTATGAACTGTTGTCTCTCCGTTTGTTAGTTGCTCAATCACGCTCAAACCACTGTACTGATTGTAATGATGAAATTTTGCATGTTAATCGCTTGGACATCAGGTTAAAATATAGGCTAATTACAAACTACGTCCGCCATTTTGTTTCAAGGTAGCGGACCAACTTTTAATGGTTCCTAGATATAATTATATTAGACATTAAGGTCATCGAAAAAAATTGTGGCTTTAGAAAACTAATTGTTAGCTTTTACAAAGATCTTAGCTCATATACTATGGGAAGCCTGACAATGTGAATCAATAATTAATCATCGTATGAATAATATAGGACGTGCATTTGTTTGTATGTGTATGTGTAGGACTATAGCACAACTCCAACACCAATATAACTAGAAAGCCTATATTATACCAATATAATATATGATATATTCCCTGTCTGTTTATTGCTAAATCACTCCCAAATCATAAATATAAAATACCATGAATGTGGTGGGATTACTCCAAATATTCCAGTAAGTATTAAATATTAGAAATTTCTTAGTTGAGGTTGTTGAAATGGGGGATTTAGAAATTTCCACAACTTATGTAAAAAACTACTTCTCACTCTGGTATGAGATTTGAATTGGTCAGTCTGATATAAGGGCCACCGCAAAAAGTTTGCCATTCGTGTCAAGAACATTGTATATCTACCGCACGCAAAGTTCTGAAATTTTAAATATTATTAGATCCTGTGCATGAACATGTTTTAATTCTAAAATTGGGATTAAATATTTCAATTAATTAGAGTCATTAAACTAAAATCTTTTCTTCCAGGCAACGCTGGATTATTCAGCTAATCTTTAATAAAAATACAACTTTGAAAGGATAATTTTTTTTTTGTATCTCAAATAGTTGCCAAAATATGATCAAAATTGGACATTTCCGCTTATTTAAGGTATCCTCAAATTAAATTAATGGGAAAATGATTGTTGTCATTGCGCTGGTCGTGTTAAAAAGTACCTAGATACAAAATTAAATCAAAATCGTTCTAATGGATTTCAAGAAAATCTATTTGATCTCTATTCGACTTTCAGTAAATTACCCTTAATTTTAGCTCTATATATGGAATTCCAGAAACTCCTCCAAAAAATATTATGAAAACTCTATACGCCAAGTTTTAGCCCTATCAGTAAAACAGTTTTAGCTTTAGACCAAGATACACACAGACAGACAGATGGCATCACGAGCCCCTTTTTCGGTTTCAGGGGGTCATGAAACGTTGACTTTTATCAAAATCTCTAGTTAGATTTTTTTTTAAACAATATCAATACTTATCTCTCCAAGGTCTCAAAAGAAAGTAAACATGTATATATATCGTTAAATATTGGTAAAATATATTACTTTATAATTCACGTTTATAGCTAGCTGATCGTCTCGTGGACAAAGTTATCAGTCCCATATAATCTTGTTTTATTGACAGTGAGAGTTCAGAATTATATTCCTGGCCAGGTCAAATTAGGTGTTTTATTTTCCTAATTGGTTTTCCACTCTCCCTTCACGAAAATTAGAGTATATTTTATTTAAATTCTAGATTACTTAACCCTACCCATTTAGTATAAATACATTCAAATATGCAGATGGGTGACCTGGTGGTCTAGGGGTAAGGTGTCAGACTTCTGTGCTGAGGGTCTGGGGTTCAATCCTCGGTCCCGGCACCGATTTATCTGATTTCCAAACCCTTCCTTCACCTCTGACAAGATGTGTATTAATCACAACTTGTGACTGTGAGGAATGCCAGGCCTCTACCGTGGTTCGGATTCCACGCTAAACTGTAGGTCCTCCATTTCATCTCACAATCACCCTACCATTACACATTAGCGTAAGTGCGTATAACCCGAACGGGTAGAAAGACGCGGTGCTGCTAATAATAATAATAATAATAATAATAATAATAATAATAAATATGCAGATATCCAAGGTAGCTATAAAGGGAATCCGTTCATCACTGTCTAAAAGCTGTTGAACTCACTAAAAACCAATTAGTATTCAAACGGCTAGACATGTGTTCAGTTGTCACTATATTTCTGTTTCTAAGGTCTCTAGTTTGAATCCTGTTTGGTTATTTCAAGTGGTTGCAAGGTACGGTGGGTTCACAGTTTACTAGGATGAAAAGGTCGAGGGCGCTCTGTTCGCCGAAAGGAAGTCGCTCGGGTCCTTGAAAGGAGGATTCTTGGGTCCCTGAAAGGAAGGTGCTCTGATCCCTGAAATGAAGGTGCTTGGGTCCCTGAAATGAAGGTGCTTGGGTCCCTGAAATGAAGGTGCTTGGGTCCCTGAAAGGAAGGCGCTCTAGTTGCAGAAAGGAGGGTGATCTGGTCCCCAAAAGTAAAGATCTTGCTCACCAAAAGAAAGGCGCTCTGTCACCGAGAGACAAAATACCACATCACCGCCAACCATCTTCGTGTTCTGGAGAGACATGTCTATATTTTGTCACCCCTGTGTCTAGTTTTGTGAGCCCCGTGGGAGTTAATGAAGGGCGTAGATAGGTGATGGGGCAGCTTATATAGGCTACTCGTCAATCGCTCTCTCACTCGCTCGCTAGGAGCTCGATAGCAACAAACACCTGGGACTATGAATGGATGGGTGTGGCGCGACATTAGGTACTACTCAGAAGCTATTAATTCATGTCTGATCTTTAACTAGTCATACAAAAAAAAATATAACAAGGGCTCTTGATTCATCTTTCCATCACGAGTTTGAAAGACTAGCTTGACAATATAAATTTAAATGCTCGCTTCCACGGAAACAGTTTTTTTAAATTTATT
>CABFWB010000372.1:277970-324269 GCA_902151455.1 Timema bartmani | reverse complement strand
GGGTGGGGGGGGGGGGGTGGCTATGAAATATTAGCCGAGGGCCTGAAGATGAACCAGGCCGACACTGCTTTATGCTGCCAAAAGTGTAATGACATTTGTACGAATGCACACATTATGATTGATTAAATAGGTAAGCTATTATATTTGTTAATTAAGGTTGTGGTCTCATCTAAATATATTATTTGAATTGACGACTCCTAGATAGCTTAGTGGTAAGAATATTGGCGGACTAAGCCAAAGGTCCCGGGTTAGATTCCTATGTCCTGGTGTCATTTTTACATTTAAATAATATTATATTTCTAGATGAGATTATAACCGCAATTATTAACAAATATATGGAAATAATTAGTTAACTTCAAACAATCACATGTTGCGCTTTGGTTAAATATTGACAATACGTGTTTGTTTAAAATTTGACATTTTCCGCTCCGAAAGTCCATAAATATGCCCGGAAAACTAAAGGTAATTAGTATAGGAGCGTAGAATGGATCTTTATTAATCTACTATCATTAAATAGGAGGCTCACTACACAAATTATAATGCCATTTGTATTTTCCTCCTCTCCTATTTGTCTTCCTACTGCCGGACAGCTCCAACCAATAAACGTAATAAACCCACTTATATTCTGGGCGTTTATGAATTCTGGCTAAACTATTCTAGCGGTTCAAGAATAGGCACGCTTATAAACTATCGGATAAACACCATGGCGCAGTTGGTTTATTTACATCTTGGCTCCAGCTGGACTTTAGACCTTGATACAATATCGTAATGATTCTTTCGTTATACTCTGTGCTAGGAGAATTGTTGTTGTTAAAATGAATGGTGGGAAAAATTACGCTTGATTATTTTATCAAGGCAAACATCTTGAAACAGGTCTTGTGGCATCGCTATGTTTACGACAACTTTGATTACGTATTTGCGAACAAAATGTTAGCGGTGAGCTACAGCCCAACTTTCATAGGAAGGAACTTAAAAAGAAATGACAAACTTTTGTACGGATGATGTAGATAACATTCAACTATATTATTATTCTTATTTTATAGGTATTATTAATATATATCAAGAGTGACAGCTGAATAACTGGGTATATGCTACAAAACTGTGGTTCTCAACCTTTTTGTATTAGCTGCACACTTTCGAATAATAGCATTATTAGTTGCACACATTCGAATAATAGCATTATTGGCGGGACGTTTTCAAATAATATAATTATTAGCTGTACAATTTCGAATAATAGCCTTATTTTCTGCACGCTTTTGAATAATAGCAATATTGATAGTACGTTTTCGAATAATAGCATTATTAGCTGCATACTTTCGAATACTAGCATTATTAGTTGTACGCTTCTGAATAATAGTATGATTGGCGGCACGCTTCCGAATAATAGCATTATTGTCGACACGTTTTCGAATAATATCAATATTGGCGGTGCACTTTCGAATAATACCATCATTAACAGTACTTTTTAGAATAATAGCATTATTGACGACACGTTTTAGAATAATAGCATTACTAGCTGTACATTTTCGAATAATATCAATATTGGCGGTGCACTTTCGAATAATAGCATTATTAACAGTACGTTTTAGAATAATAGAATTATTAGCTGACCGTTTTCGAATAATAACATTACTAGCTGCACATTTTCGAATAATAACATTACTAGCTGCACATTTTCGAATAATAACATTATTAGCTTCACGTTTTCGAATAATAGCTTTATTAGTGTCGAACTTTGGGATAATAATATTATTGGCGACACACTTTTGAATAATAGCACTATTATCGGCACGCTTTAGAATAATTTCATTATTGGCGGCACACTTTCGAATAATATCATTGGTGGCACGCTATTGATTACATAATAAAATATTTGACAGCATACTTGAAGGGATTAAAAAGTGAACAGTAGTTTAGAAAAAAAAGAAAGATAATTTTTTTTAGACAAATCAAAATAAATTAAGATATTCCATGTGTTATGTTTTATTTTCATTTTAAAAGTAGGCCTACTACTAAATTAACTGATTAGTATTCTAGTAAGAGGTTTGAGCCTGACTCTGGTTTCTACTTATTCTCTAATATTCAGGTGTATGAACATTAAGAAGGCTTCCATTTCGGGGTTCAAGTTTGTTAATTTTTTTTCCTAATTTGGTTTTTGATTTTCGCAGGAGCTGAGCACATTAATTTACATAGATATTAGGTCTATACATTTATCCAAATTTGTCGGCCCACTTTTGAAATGTTCGTGGTTCACCGGTCGAGAACCACTGCTCTAGAAAGATCAACATTGAACAGCTGAATAACACCTAGCTTGGCGTATTAACGCATGAATATAGATATTGTAGCTCCTCCGCCGCCCACCTTCCCCCGTCCCTATCCGCGTCTTACTACCCGCCGCATCATGTTAATACTTTAGGGATGAGGAAGCTATAATTTAGAGGAACTGGACCTACATTTTTGTGGAGGGTGAATGGGTAATAATTGAGGAAAAACGCCTTCAGTACATCAGTCCAGGATTCGAACCCCGGACGTCCTATCTAGTATAATGAGCTTGACATTTAGACAGCGTGACCACCGGCGCAGTTCCCAGGTGCTCATACTAGTAGAGTAAAGACTGGACCTTAACTGGAAATATATTCTGGGGAATGGGGGAGGATGCTACCTATCCGCGGTAGCCATTACTAAAATCCCTCAACAAATAAATGGTAAGACATGTTTCTTTAAAACATCGAATCCCTCTTGAAGTAATTTAACTGGTTTAAAAAATATATACAATTGGTGTTGGAGGTGCTTTGAATTATATAATACTCCAAATAAGCTTTTAACCTAAGACATTGCGGAGGAATACAAACAATTATAAATACTATTTTCTGGAGGGGGGAGCGGCGTTGAACCTGCTTCCGCCCAAAAAACAACACTCGGCCCCCTCCCCTCGGTATGACCCTGATTCACGGTAAGCTTGACCTTTTACATAGCATTTAATAATCAACACGAATGACACTTGTTTGGTTTTATCTTGAAAGGAAATTTATCAGCGATACCTGTTAATTGTCTTTAAAGTGTTTGACGTGGATGCTATCAGTTGTTTTAGCACCGTTCAAATGTGTCAGTATAAAAGGGTAAACCGGCCGCGAATAGATAGTACTTAGTCTTCTTGTACTAAAGTATGAAAAAAAAAAGAAACATCAGAGGTTCACACAAGGAGGGAGGGGGACATTTGCTCATCTCTCCTCCACTCCAACATTTTAAATAATAAGTTTAATCTTAAATCGTATGAAGTAGAACTAAAACGAGTAAAAAATATAGACCACCATTATTTGATATCAGTCTTATGACTTGATATTATTTAGGTTAAGTGTTACTTAAGTTCTTAATTGAAAAAGGAAAAAAACCTTCAATACATTGTATGCAAGGCCATAGTCAGATACGATTTTAATTAATATGCCTACTGTCTCTATTTACTGTCTAAACAGCTAATTAGTTCATTTATAAAGATCATATGTTATCAAAATGGTTTTAAAGTTCAAAATGCGTTTTAATTTTTACAAGAAACAGTTGTGAGGGATTTTTTTAAAAATCATAACCACAGTACCTACCAAAACTGAAAAATACATAAATATATTTTTTACATAACATAGGTCTACATTAGGTTGCACGAAGTTAACAAAAAAAATTTTCAACTAACTTCCAGAGGGATTTACTATTCTTAATTTTCTTGTATTTCCTCTGCAGCTTTGATTGTACCACACACCAGCTCCCCACCCCAAAGTAAATTTCTTGGTGTGACCACTGCCTGATTGTAATCTATATTATAGTAGTAATAATAACAATAATAATAATAATAATAATAATAATAATAATAATAATAAAAGGAAGTGTTTGTGTTTGTGTGCGATGCCCAGCCAAATCTACAGCACGCAGAGATCTGAAATTTTTAACATAGGTGGACAGAATGCACCTTGAAGCCGGATTTTTAAATTTTTAATTACCTTTTTAATTAGGTTTAGAATTATGTTTCAGAGATAACTGTGACACGGGCAACGCCGTGTGGGATTGCTAGTTCTAAATAAAAGTAACCCGCTTCAGTGGCCGCATGTTCTAAGGCGCTACTCTTTCAGTAGACTAGACTGCCGATGATGGGGGGTCGAGGTTCGATTCTTGGTTGTACTGAGGGTGTTTTTCCCCTCAAAATGGTTTTCCACTCTATCTCACTCAAATGCGGGTACGCTTCCAATAAATATAACCTTTCTCATCCCTAAAACCATTGGCGTAATTTGTACACAAGCATATAACCCGAACGGGAGTAAGACATCGTGCTAAAAATATGAGGAACTATTCAATTTCAAACAAACTTTTTTTTTACTGGAATTTGGAAAGGCAAGGGTGTAGAACGATTTGGATTGGGGGAGGGGGATTCCATGTATATGTATAACAACTGTTATTGGCTTAAAGGTATAATAAAATATTCTAGCGTAACTACCTCCTAAAAAAAATTGCTTTCTGCACTCTTACTGGTATATTAATGTACCTTTTTTTTCTGTTATCTTTGTTGGCCTTGTAGTTTGTATTTTGACACGTCCATAGTTTGTTCGGTTCTTAAATGAATTAGAGCCTGACTTGTGCGATGAGTTCTAATGTATTTTGGTTTAAAAAAGTAGCCTTTATCTATTATCGTTAACTTTCACGGACAAATGAGACGGAGGTGGGAGGGAGAGAAGATAAATTACAGAGCCTTGGCATGGTTTTTTTGGTCACAATTAAATGATTAAATGTGACAATTTAAGGCCGTATATCACAGGATGACATTTTAAACAAACTGTTAGACATACATTCATTTATAATGGAATATAAACAGAGTTATAAAATAATCACTATTTCCTTTACGACTTTCTGAAGTAAACTGTGTGACGCAGAAACAAGTGATGGTACTTCATATAATGCATATAGTGTAGTGTTATCGACTTTCTGAAGTAAACTGTGTGCCGCAGAAACAAGTGATGGTACTTCATATAATGCATATAGTGTAGTGTTATCGACTTAAGTTACTTTCCTCGTGGTAAAATATATTCATCATTATCAATAATATAAGTGAACATTGTGTCAAGCTTCGCTGCAGCAGGAAACACAGTTAAAAGTTCTGAAAACAAACCAGGTTTTTTAGCACCCATCTAGGCTATACGCATATGTACTTAATACGTTTATGTATTAAGGATGAGGAAGGTTGAATTTAGAGGAAGTATACCCACATTTGTGTGGAAGAAGAGTGGACACTCGTTTTGGTAAAAAAAAACCACTCTCATTACACCCTACTGGAATTCGAACCCCTGATCTTCCCCGTCTTCGGCAGTCCAGTCTATTCTAAAAGTGGCGCTTTGGCTTAGACCAGTGATGGGGAATCTTTGGGGGCCATTTGAGGTGTTCGATGCGGCCTTTTTCACATATTCTGTTGATTATATCTCCTCATCCTTTATAAATTATATATTCTCATACTCAAATCGTATTCCTAATATAATATATATATAATAAAATGAAGTGTTTTGTTAACTGTTGAAAGGTTGGTTTGTAGAACTTTATTCCCGAGTTATTTTCTATTATAAATTTTATAATCATTATTACATGCTGATATATATTTTTAAGCATGTGTGTATAGTAATCGTATATCCACAGTTGAATTTAAAAATTAACTAAGACCCAGAAAGAACAAACCAGAGAAAAGGTGGAAAGACTATTTGTAAAAAAAAATCATAGTTTATGTGTGTTTTTTAAAAGTGCCCCTCATTGAATAAAAAGTAGATTAAAAGATAGTTCGCTCCTTTATGGGTTCTTAAAAAGATATTAACTTATATTTAGGTAAAGTATGTATTAATAATTTTGGCAAAATTTACTGTACATGAAGCTTGTAGCCTTTTAAGGAATCCGTAAAGTGTCATGCGGCCTTCCAATGTCAGAAGTTTTCTTGCCCCTTCCTTAGACCATGCAAACTCTGAAGGGTTTGGTTGTGTTTTTGAATAACGTATCAAAAATACTGTCAATAAAATCAATTTTTACTTTCTTTTTAGTCTTATGTCATCACAATATCTTGTTTAATTTCACTGGAGGTTACTGGTAACATTAAATGTGTGAAATGTCTTTTTTTAAGTGATGTTTTTAGGGGGAATCTTAACATAACTAATGACATTAGGATTAGAAACAGCATTTCATGTTGAAATACATATCACTTCCACTTTCTTTTATCACCATTTAAGGACTATATTTATTTTTGACTACACAGGAATTCAAACTACTGACTCTCAAAGGTGATGGGTTATCATGTGAAGCTCAACATTTTGAGAAAAGTTATTCTTATTTGAAACACCTCGCTAACCTTACAGAGATGAGAATCATTTATTGTCACACTGAAATGTTGTCAGGAATCACTTTAATGTGGAGTGCAAACAAAATCAGTTCTCAAAACCATTTACCAATGATTAAGACTAATTTTCTTAAGAACATCCTTATCTGACAGCTAGGAAAGTTATTAGACCTACTTTCATGTATTCATACCTCAAGTAATATGATATGCAGCTGTCACTTTTATTAGATATTATCAATACCTAATAAATAACACTAGAAATCTGGAGAATTTTTTTAATTTTCTTTGTAGTTAACTAAACCTATTTAAATTATGTCTTTCATTTAAATCAAATATGACACCTGAACAAATTAATTAAACTGTGCATGGATGATATCAGCACCAAAGATAACTTTAAACACATTATTTAAATTAGATAAACATAATTAATTTTATAGTTGTATGCACTAATGTGTGGTGTATTTATAGGTTTGCTTGAAGCATCAAGGTTCTATTTTCTCAACAAAGGATAATATTGTTATTAACATTATTTATCATTTACACAATGTAACAATCATTCTGAAAGACCACACAATGCCTTCACAGATCCTGGCAAATTACTAACATGTAATAAACATAAGCTGTTAACACTTTAACAATGCAACAATTAAAGCAATGTGCCTTTTAACTTCTATTTCAATTCTTTTACTCAAAATATATAGACCACAAATAATGATCTAAAAATTAAATAGTTTTTAGTTTCTATTGCAAAAGTATTGAATACAAAACTTTGTACTGTATATTTGGTATACTAATTATATTTCTTTTCACTTCCTCACAAGCCCATGGAGAGATCGTCAAAAAAATCAAATTTGATATTTTGATGAATATCAACGTTTTCTGATAATCTTAACAAAAAAAAAGTTTTTGTGAGGTCTGTATCTCGGCCTGTTTATTTATTTGAAACAAAATTATTTTTTATTTTCTAATTTAAAGTGAAAATGCGTTCTCTCTCATCCCTCCCTAATAATTAAGAACTAGCGATAACTATGTCACACAGTTTTTCTGAGAAGTCAAATTGATTGAATACTAAAATGACAATTTTCATTTTTGTTTGAATGATTTTGAATCATTATTTATCACTTTTAACTTTATGAGAATTATGAAGGTGGAAATTAACCTAGGTTATGGATTCAGCCTTCTCTGTATACATTTTTAAATCCAATTAAATACAGTTGAAAAATGACACCTGAACACTAGAATTGAATCAAGGTCATGTTTCGACTTAATTTAATTTTATCAATATGTAACTTTTACTAACAGTTCTGCACACATATTTCAGTGTGAGCGAGTACAGCTGCCATGGCAGAAGCCCATTCAGCTGTAGCCTTCCAATTCTCCATCACTCACGAGGGGTGGGATGTTAATTTTGACCGCGAGGTACTTCACTTGGTATGGCAGTCCGGCATCCGCTCGTGGAAGAAACGTCTAGCCAGGTTTAAGGTAAGATACTTTGAATTAACATTTTATGTTCATCAGTCATGCAGATAGTTGGGACATAATCAGTGCTCTAGATTTTGACGAAGACCCCAAAGTCCCAACTCTAAGAGGACTGCATTTTTCTACTTTTTCTTTTGTTTTTGTCACTGCATCTTACTACATGTTCAAATCATACACATGCTACATATGTTTGGTTATTGCTATTGCACTCTGTCAAACAAACAAACAAGCAAGCGACATTCGACTCATTGATTCATATTGTCGAGCTTGGATAATATGTGTTTGTTTGAACACGTTTCAATAAAAGGGCTGTATAGGCTCTACAATTAAAATACTATTTAGATAGGGGAATGGAGAGATGGATGGGTTATATTGTGACATAATATTAGAAGAGGGCTTTACAAAATTGTGACAATGTGTGATATGGGGGAGAGGGTTAAAAAAGATTAGTGTGATATAGTTTATGGACAGTCCCTTAAATTAAATATAATTGAATAAACAACATATATATTTTTGGTAATTTAATGAACACATTTGCAATTTATAACTACCTCAGTGGAGCTAGGTCTCCTAAAAAACACCATAGTGCTGCAAAGCTACACCACTGTATACAACGTGTTTTATGATTAACCTGTTGTACACATTTTATATTTGTTTTGGAATAGGATTTGAAAACAAAGATGACTTTAAGATATTACTTCTTATATAATTACTTTATTTGTACATATTTTGATATGGAAGTATTTAAAACCAAGGACTTCCTCATGAAATTCAAATTTCCCCCACCTTAGCCACTTTAATCATATTATAAAACTAAAAAAAAAATGTATTTGCTAACCAATTACTTGCCTCATTGAATGCATGGTATAAAGCGTCTCTCTCGCAATAGGCTAGGCTGCCGAATGGCAGGAGATCAGGATTTGAATCATGCTCGGGTGTTTTTCCACAATGGCTTCTCACTTGACCTCCACACAAATGTGTTTACATTCTCTCAAAATTCACTCGGTCTCATCCCTAACACATTAGTGTAATTAATATATATGGGTTTAACACAAACGAGATGTGAGACTTGGTGGAAAAAAAGTATAAATAAAAATTAACCCTTCTATAAGAATGTCTTGTTTTTTGAATGTTTAGAACAGTATAAAGAATGGAGTTTATCCAGCCTCATTGCAGAGCCTGTGGGCCATGGTAGCCATCATAGCTGCCCTAAATTTCACCGGTGTTGGTGTTGCACATAAATATGTGAACACAATAACAAACTATCTCCCAGCGTAAGTACAAGCATTCATTAGCTACCTTTTTTGATAACTCTAAATTAGAGATGGTACCCTCGAATCCTCTATTCTTTGAATCCCTCGAATCCTTAAAGATATTTGAGAATTTGAGGACATATTATTTGATATTCGAAATTGTTTTAAAATTGGAATTGAAATTTGTTTTACAGCTCGAATACTGCTTATTGCTGGTTAAACCCCAGCATAAATTTAGGAAAAACTTAATATCCAAGCTTAACCTCAGACTAGTAATTTAACACTTAACTGAATGTAAGAATATTATAATGAAAGCATTTTAGCAAAAAAAAAAAGCTAACATTTATTTATTCTAGTTTTTACAAGATTTGTATTTGAATTCAATATTCAGAATTCGAAATTTGGATTTGTAAAATAGTCGATTTGCCCCATTTCTACTCGTAAGCCACAACATATTTGCTAAGGCTATTTTTTATATTTTCATTTAGTATCCCATTGATGATCTTCTAATGTTTTCCCAAACATCTAATTTTTTTTCACCAAATTGCTTGCAGTGATGATATAAAGTGAAATTTCTCTTCATATTTTATTTTTAAAGTATAAAAAGTTTCCTTTTTCTGAAAATAGAATAATTTATTATTGATATTATGTTCATTTAATATTATATTTAAAACAGCTTTATGATATCTCAGCCATTATTGAGGAATTCTGGCTATCACTGAAACAATTGTTGCTACTAAACTAATAAAGGTCTTTTCATGGCCTGTTTACATTCAAGTTAATATCAAGTCATACTTACTGCAACTTATGCAAAGTAATATTTTTTATCTGGGTCCTTATACCTGAATAATGTTTTAAACTAACAAAATATAAAATGTTAATAAAGGCATAATGTTTATAGCAGGGGGTTTCCAACTAGCAGCCTGCAAAGTTTCTTGGAAAAGTAATCTACTATAGTAAAATTAATGTTTTTAGCCAAGACACGGAAAGTTTTGACTTGCGTGAGGAAAATCCATGAAAGCTCCGACTGGTGTGTTCATTCAACAATAAAGTTAATTGACCTCTATTTTTATAATAACTTGTGTATTCAGCTGAGTCCTACATCCTTCAACCCTTTAGCCTATTATAATGTGGCTCTCCACTAGACTTGTGAATTCAATTGTGGCTCTTAGTAACTTTTAAGTTGGAAACCCCTGGTTTATAATAAACTTGAGATTTTTCGTCGTAACTATGCACATTAGATTTTATTTTCACTCAAAGATAACCACTTTAATCTTAGCTCATTATGAACTGCACTTATAGCCATTTATGTTTATCATAAAGGTCTGCATTTAATTTTACACATGAACGTGCATTTTTCTTTCTTGATTGTTTATTTGTATTACTTTCACTAGTAGTTGTCTTTCTCATTTAATTCATAGGATTATCGGTGACATTTTCATCAATTTAATTCATTTTATTTTTATTCAAAGTTTGAATTAGCTTTAATCAGATATTGACAATGTCACAAATAATATCCTCTCAGTGATTTTAAGGCAATAACTCCAATAAGCTTATTCTTACCTAGTAAATAACCTTCGTTTTAGTTTCTGAAATCAATAAAAATAATTAAAAACTCTGTGTGACATAACAATTTCTTCATTATCATTTTATTTTTACCGATGGATTCTTGCAACACGGAAACTCATACAAAGCACTGAAACTCTTACCGGGCATTATAAGGTACAGTCAACTCTGGTTTTAGTGAACTCGGTTGTAGTGAACATTCGGCTACAATGAACCTAACTCATTGGTACTAACCCACATACATTTCAATGTGTGTTAAAAAATTTGTTTATTATGAACCCTCAACTTGGGTTTTAGTGAACAGAAAAATTGATACTTTCGTAAGAAATGTAATTCTAAAATACAGTAAACAACAGCATGTAGCTGATTTTTTTAAAGATTATTTAATAGAATTCAATAAAGAGCGATTGTATTTGAACTCATTTTGTTTGTCACTAACCCACTACTTTCAGATTAAAAAAAAACAACGTTTTAGTGAACTTCGGACATAGTGAACAAAATATCTGAGTCTGTAGAGGTTCATTATAACCAGAGTTGACTGTATTTAGAATGATTCATTGCACGACCTTCTAGCTAAAAGTTTGCTCCTCAAAAACCGCGAAACCTCAAAAAGGTTTGATCTTTTGGCATAGAACTTTAAGCAAAACATAATATTTCTCCTCTCTCCCAATTCTTCACCCCTATACATTTCCAACAATTCTCTGGGGATGTATCAGCCTACTTATTTTCTTAGCAAATACTATAAGTCCTAGACTTGAATTGTTAGTTTGTTCCAAACGTTTTCGCGCGAGTTCAAAAACCATGTAAGCTGAATGATTCTTAAATACAATGTATTCTGGACTTGTGTGTTTGTTTCAAAGGATAATTAAAGTTGACAAATATCCTCACTTTCAGCTATATTGGAAGGTGGTGTGTAGGGGTAAGAAGGTACTACTGGCAACATTGACGAACCAGCACTGTAGAGTTTGTTGCCTAATTAAGGGATGAATGGTGATAGGAAAACAAGAGGATGACAACCATATTTACTGATACTAAACATGAATTCTCCTGAGAGCCGATATTCAATGTATCAGCTGTGTGTCAGCTTACAATGAATGCAATCTTTTATGTTTAAAGTGGCACTTGATAGATGGCGTTGCTAGTCTTAAGTAGAAGTACTGCAACTGTATTTATGAATTATTTCTCAAGTAGAGTTGGGTCGAATCCAAATCTCCCCTTTACCTTCGAATCCCAGATCTTGAATTTGAATCCAAATCTTGGAAAAAAAATTATGAACATAAGGGGAAATAGAAATATAATGGAATAATATAAAATAGCAACAGAAACTAAATGTTAAAAAAAAATCCTTATAATTAATTCATTATAACATTCATATATCCAGTTAAGTGTTAAATTACTTGTCTGGGGCTTGGTTGTTAAGTTTGTCCTATAATTATATTGGTTCTAATCACTAATAAGCAGTATTAGAGATCTAAAACTAATTTCAATTCAAAAATTGAAAACAATCTTTTTTAAAGTATTTGTTTTTGGAATCTGATATTTTTTCGCATCTTGAATATCCTTAAGGATTCGAGGTTTTCTGGGTTTAATGGATTTCTATCCCTAATGTCTAATCTTTAAATTGAATCCACATCTATGACAGGACTATTATGATTTTGAACATTTGATGCAACATTGACATTCATTGTGGTGTGGGTATTATAACGGCTTCTCTTGGCGGCACAGGCCGACGTTACAGTGGCAAGTAGTGTCGTGCACTGTGCTGGGGATTGCCCTGTGGCTCACGGTTATCTACTTTATCCGGTACACGCTCAAATTGCTATTCATCTACAAGGGCTGGATGTACGAGGAGAGAGGGAAAGGACGTGTTATCTCCAACCGCACCAAGTTGTGGGTGGTGATGGTGAAGGCCCTGTCCGGGGCGAGCAGTCCGCTCCTGTACAGCTTCCAAGGTTCCCTTCCGCGCCTTCCATTGCCGTCTGTCCAGGAAACAATGAAGAGGGTCTGTAACACAAAACTGACTCACTTTAGGTTAGCAACTAGCGCAAGGAAACACTGAGAAAGCGTTCACTCTTTCGTGAATCTATTGGGTGAAATGTATGAAATAGGTAATCCTATTTATTTGGGGTGATGAAATAAAGCACAGTTGCCTGAATCTTTGAATCTGCAAATAAAATTAAAGTGTATTTTAAAATATTACTAAACCTTTTAACCAAAATAAATACTTTTTTTCCAGAGCAAGCTTTAGGATAAGATGTAAAGCTTAGTAAATTTTTTTTAAAGAACACATCCAACTTCACGGATAACACTTAACTTAAGTAGATAATACAGCTCAAAACAAATGTCATATGGTGGTGCGATTTGCTATATTCTACTTTAGAATATATTTGCATTAAAACCATATAACATTTCTAAAAAAAACTACAAAATTAAAAAAATAATTTTAGAATGAAAAAACTTACACTAATCTCTTGTATGGGCTAGAGCGAAAGGTCACTTTCATTGATCAGTCTCACTCTCACTTATGGCTTTGACAAATATTAAAGTGACAGAGGTATGAACGATACTAGTAATAACATTCACTATACAGCCAGTTCCTGTGATGAATGGAGTGAAGGTGTCACTTGTAGTGTCTGTAGGTGTATGAACGATACTAGAAATAACATTCAATATACAGCCAGTCCCTGTGATGAATGGAGTGAAGGTGTCACTTGTAGGGTCAGTTGGTGTATGACCGATACTAGTAATAACATTCAATACTCAGCCAGTCTTTGTGATGAATGGAGTGAAGGTGTCGCTTGTAGGGTCAGTTAGTGTATGAACGATACTACTAATAACATTCAATATACAGCCAGTCCCTGTGATGAATGGAGTGAAGGTGTCGCTTGTAGGGTCAGTTGGTGTATGACCGATACTAGTAATAACATTCAATATACAGCCAGTCCCTGTGATGAATGGAGTGAAGGTGTCGCTTGTAGGGTCAGTTGGTGTATGAACGATACTAGTAATAACATTCAATATACAGCCAGTCCCTGTGATGAATGGAGTGAAGGTGTCGCTTGTAGGGTCAGTTGGTGTATGACCGATACTAGTAATAACATTCAATATACAGCCAGTCCCTGTGATGAATGGAGTGAAGGTGTCGCTTGTAGGGTCAGTTGGTGTATGACCAATACTAGTAATAACATTCAATATACAGCCAGTCCCTGGGATGAATGGAGTGAAGGTGTCTCTTGTAGAGTCAGTTGGTGTATGAACGATACTAGTAATAACATTCAATATAAAGCCAGTCCCTGTGATGAATGGAGTGAAGGTGTTGCTTGTAGAGTCTGTAGGTGTATGAACGATACTACTAATAACATTCAATATACAGCCAGTCCCTGTGATGAATGGAGTGAAGGTGTCGCTTGTAGGGTCAGTTGGTGTATGAACGATACTAGTAATAACATTCAATATACAGCCAGTCCCTGTGATGAATGGAGTGAAGGTGTCGCTTGTAGGGTCAGTTGGTGTATGAACGATACTAGTAATAACATTCAATATACAGCCAGTCCCTGTGATGAATGGAGTGAAGGTGTCGCTTGTAGGGTCAGTTGGTGTATGAACGATACTAGTAATAACATTCAATATACAGCCAGTCCCTGTGATGAATGGAGTGAAGGTGTCGCTTGTAGGGTCAGTTGGTGTATGAACGATACTAGTAATAACATTCAATATACAGCCAGTCCCTGTGATGAATGGAGTGAAGGTGTCGCTTGTAGGGTCAGTTGGTGTATGAACGATACTAGTAATAACATTCAATATACAGCCAGTCCCTGTGATGAATGGAGTGAAGGTGTCGCTTGTAGGGTCAGTTGGTGTATGAACGATACTAGTAATAACATTCAATATACAGCCAGTCCCTGTGATGAATGGAGTGAAGGTGTCGCTTGTAGGGTCAGTTGGTGTATGAACGATACTAGTAATAACATTCAATATACAGCCAGTCCCTGTGATGAATGGAGTGAAGGTGTCGCTTGTAGGGTCAGTTGGTGTATGAACGATACTAGTAATAACATTCAATATACAGCCAGTCCCTGTGATGAATGGAGTGAAGGTGTCGCTTGTAGGGTCAGTTGGTGTATGAACGATACTAGTAATAACATTCAATATACAGCCAGTCCCTGTGATGAATGGAGTGAAGGTGTCGCTTGTAGGGTCAGTTGGTGTATGAACGATACTAGTAATAACATTCAATATACAGCCAGTCCCTGTGATGAATGGAGTGAAGGTGTCGCTTGTAGGGTCAGTTGGTGTATGAACGATACTAGTAATAACATTCAATATACAGCCAGTCCCTGTGATGAATGGAGTGAAGGTGTCTCTTGTAGGGTCAGTTGGTGTATGAACGATACTAGTAATAACATTCAATACACAGCCAGTCCCTGTGATGAATGGAGTGAAGGTGTCTCTTGTAGGGTCAGTTGGTGTATGAACGATACTAGCAACGAGAATCTAACTGCCTCACTCCTCATTTCCCTAGTACGCCTCTTCAGTGCTGCCTACGCTTTACAGCTGACGGTGAAGCTGTTAAAGATCCAACCAATCTTCGGTTTGAGTACTATTCACACATACATATGCATACAACAAAATATAATAAACTTAATTTTTTCTGTGGGTTTCAAATGAAAACCATGAAATAAATTGAATTTAGTAAGTAAAGTTTGTTGTGGTATCAAAACTTTTTTTTGACAAGTTCTTTGAACAAACTCTAATGATATTCCTAATGATGACTTACAATCTATCTAAGTTGCTTGCCTATTCATATTAATAATATTCAGATAAGGAAGGTTAAATCTAGAGGAAATGTCCCCACATTTTTGTTGAAGGGGTTAGGATACCACTAAGGAAAAAAAAATCTTGGTACACTCGGCCAGGGTTTGAATCCATACCTTCCTGTCACCACCAATGTAGACCAGACTAGCCTAGTTTATGTTTCCACTCATCATTATCATCATCATCATGAACTGTTTCCAGCCTGTGGTCGGGTCCATTTGGCAAAATGCTTCCATCTCCCTCTGTCCTTCTACCATTCTTCCTCCTGCACTATCTTCCACTTTCCTCCTTTTACTTGCACTCTTTTTGCTATCTGTTCCTCCCATCTATTACCTAGTCTCCCTTGTGGTCTCTTCCTTACATACTTCATATTGATTAATCTTCTTGTAATTCTCTCCCCTTCCATCCTCATTACGTGTCCATACATTCTCATCCTTGCGTCCTCAACTATCTGTTTTGGTGATATACTCCTCAAAAACTTCATTCCCATGGCCTCTACTTTCCTTGTTTCTCTTTTATCCAAAGTCCAAGTTTCCGCTGCATACGTTACTATGGGTATGAAGTATGCTCTATACAGCACTTCCTTACACTTCAGGGGCACCTCTATTTTCCATAGTAGGTCTCTTAGCTGTAGAAAACCTCTCCCTGCTGCCCTCGTCTCACTATATCTTCTCTGCTGTACCATTTTGTTTCAATCACACTACCAAAATAATTTCCGCTCTTTGCTTCTTTCATATATACTCCATCCAGCTTTATTACCTTTCTGGCCTTGTTCTCTGCCTTGTCATCACCATCACTTCACTTTTTGCCATACTAAATTTCATTCCACACTCTTTCACTTCCTCATTCCCTTCCTGTTCCCATTGATATGGGTCAGAAATGAATGCGCTTCATAATGCTTTTTATGCGATTTTTAATCATTTGGTGAACCTAATTGTAGGAATGAGTAGGCCTATGTCTTGAGATTTAACTGTGAGTATTTTAATATTGCTATTGTGTCTTTTTAATTTATTAACTTCAAATTAAGTTACTATTTATTGGAATTTCCGAGGTTTAGCAATTTTTATTCTATGGATACTATAATTTACTGGGAAAATATTTGGTCAAATTTTTAAACCAATTATAATATACCTAAACACTAGTGGTTATAATTTCAATTTATATTTTTGGCAGTATCTGCGTAGTGTTCGTCCACTTCTAGACAATGAAAAGTATACACGGATGGAGAAGTTGTCCGCAGAGTTTGAAAAGGGAATTGGTGTGAAACTGCAGCGCTACCTTGTCCTCAAATCTTGGTGACTATAATATTATATATTACTGTATAACATGGAAAAGAATATACATTCTTATTATAAATATCTCAACATAACAATCGAGAACAAAATTTGATTAATAAGGTTAAAACATATGTACATTTAAATTGATAAAATAATATGGGTGGTAAACTTTAATGCACTAGTATAAAGTCAAAACTTAATTTTAGGGATTAAACTGTTATATTAATATTATTATTTACAAATATTTATCTCTCATAATAATGATATGACTACGTTTAAAAATGAGGAAGCCAAATGATATGTGACTACTTAATGTAGATCAAGACTGATTAAAATGCAATAGGTTAAATGTATGAAATAAAGTGTGTTAATCAAAATACAATATATAATAAACAAATATGATAAAATTGTATAAAAATAAAGCACAAATAAAAGTAAACACACTAACACATATTTACACACACTTAAATATTTGGATGCTTTTATTACATCTTCCTCAGTAAATGGTGGTGGTGGTGGTGTCTGATACCTTAGCTCATTTGGTAATATGTGTGTCTACTGAGCTAAGGGTCTTGGCAGTCTAGTCAATTGTGAGAGTAGTGCCTTAGTCTGTGCAGCCATCAAAACGTGTGAACATGCTATGAAAAAATTTAAATATTGAAGTGTGTGTAAATATGTGTTAGTGTTTTACTTTTATTTGTGCTTTATTTTTCTACAATTATATCATATTTGTTCAATGCAATAGGTTGATAACCATTTTTAAACTTATTCTTTCTTATTAATAATACTTATACAAAAATATAGAATTTGTTGAGCCCATTTATCTACCAGCTGATGAGCAGGGCCCAAATTTTGACGACTTAAAAATTATCAAAAAGTGACCTATAAAATAACCTAAAGATTCTAAGAAATGACTTCACATTTTCAAAAAATGACCTAATAATATGAACAAAGAGTCATAATAAATGCACAAGTCTAAAATAAACACGTGCTTTAATTATGATGATGATGATGATGATGATGATAACTTTATTTGGACGAAGTTAAGGCCACCTTCTTTTCCAACACTTAACCTATTATATATTTAAACTAAAATATACATTGACAATGAAAATCTTTTAACAACTAAACTCTTGCGTTCCACTAAATATAATGTTGGTTTCAAATATCTTCTTCAGAAGTAATAGTTACCCCTTCCCAACGCACCCCTCTCAAGCCTAGTTGCAGTGTCTCACAAGGAATGTATATTTTACAACCAATACAAGCAAAGAGGATAAAAAGTTAATTGACTACACTATCTTCTCACTCTGACAACTATTTGTTAAAAAAAAATTATGGATTTATTAAATATAAATAGTTTTAAAAAATATATATATATTCAACATGTATACCTTAAAATGATTCTCAAAGCCCTAAAAATGACTAGATATAGGACGCATACCAAGAAAATATGACCTAAAATTCCAAAATGACAAAGAATGGACAAAAAATATCGTAACTATAAAATAAACATTTTTACAACCAAGTGATTGTGAACAGAGTTTACCAACTCATCAGCTTTGTCTGTGATGAACCAATAAAAATATGAAGTGTCATCAAAATCCGAACCCTGCTGATGAGTATTTATCAAAGGCTTGATGGCTCACACTTGAAAATTCAAAATTCACGTGCTCACAGATCTCCTAGTTTTAAAGTTGTTTTTAATTGTGTATGCAGGTGGTCAAGTAATTATGTGTCCGACTGGTGGGAGGAATACATTTACCTACGTGGTCGATCACCTCTCATGGTCAACTCCAACTTTTATGGCATTGATGCCATCTTGATGCATCCGTCTCACGTCCAAGCGGCTCGGGCAGCAACTTTAATCTATGCCTGCCTGCAATATCGCCGGCTCATTGACCGCCAGGAGCTGGAACCGGTACAATTTTAATTCTGTATGCTGTTTGCAGCCTCTCTGGCTTTGTATGTGCGAGTAAATTTTTTTTTTAAATAATAAATAATTCACTTTGACCTACAAATATATTTTTATTTTTGAGACACAGAGGTCGTTTAAAACATGACCTGCTAAACTATATTAATTATAAGCTGATACATTATTTGAAGAGCTCAAATATTATGGATAAGGTACTTCATTATTTGTTGTTATAATTAATAGCCGGTAATATAAAGTGCTTTGACTTTCATCTCGGCTTTATAATTCGAATCTTGGAAAAAAAACTATGGACATAAGACAAAATAGGAGTATAAAATAGTAATATAAAATAGAAATAGTAACTAAATGTTATTATTTTTTAGATAAAATAAATTCATTATAACATTCTTATATTCATTTGAGTGTTAAAATACTGATCTGGGGTCTGGTTGTATGTTTTTACTATAATTATGTTGAGGCTGAACCACCAATAAGCAGTACTAAAGTTCTAAAACAAATCCCAACTCATAATTTTGTAAACATCTTAATAATTATTTTCAAATTTTGGATCCAATATTTTTGTGAATCCTCAAATCTCGAATGTCTGTAATTAATTTCACTTCACTCTTATATTTCTCTTCAATAAGTTTATTTTTCTATTTGAGCCTTGTTTAAACATATAAATATAATCTAATGTTTCTTTTAACTAAATTGTTATATGGAAGAAAGAAACGCTATACAATAAAATATAAATGAAAGGTGAAGCTTGGAGGATGATAGATTATAATTACAGAAAGAGCCGTATCTAAATCATAATCAAATAATTTGAAAAATGACACCTAGACACATCCATCACAGGCTTTGTCTTAAAATATGAGTGAAGAATGACTCTGAATACTGGATATCTCAGTAGTAGAGCATTGGCGCGCTAAGCCAAAGGTTCCGGGTTCGATTGCCGTGTCCAGGTGTAATTTTTCAACCAATTGACATATGTCAGGGACACGGCTGTATCTATAACCTAAATATTATTTCATCTTCATAAATTATTGAGAGTTCAGGGATTATTTTAGCATGGCGATTCATTAACTTGGAAGTCATGGTATTCTTGATTTCTGATTTGACAGTCAAATTTGTTGATTTTTCCAAAAAATTAATATGTTTTGAATATTTATTCGCTCAGAAATCCACTGCGGTATTATTTTATTAAAGGAGTATTCCTACCTTATAGCATTTAATTTACTGTGGATTCACACGTTCACCGGAAAACCACAGAGAAGTGCTCGGCGTGCTTGAAATAATTTCAAGTTTCTTAGTTCTTTGAAAAACATGATACAAACAGGGCTGCTGCATTCTTTTTAGCACTGCATCTTAATATTAGTTTGGGCTATACGCTTATGTACTGATTACAGCAATGGTTTTAGGGATCAGGCAGGTTATAGCTATAGGAAGTATACACACATTTGCATTGAGGAAGAGTGTAAAATCATTTTGAAAAATCACCTGACCAAGATTCAAACCTCAATCTTCCCCTCATTAGCAGTTTAGTCTACTGCTATAGTAGTGCCTTAGACCATGCGGTCACCAAAGCGGGTGACTGCTGTGCTGTGAGGTGATTTGAAATAACTCAAATGAAAAGCACCGGTGTCGTTCTTGTTCTCTTCTATTTGTTTCACAACATGGCACAAGCTTTTTAAAACATCCATTGTGACATTTATTCTTAAATAGGGGTGTGCAAAGTTTCAAAAACTCCAACTTCGCTTCGATTTCGTTTCAAGAGTAAAATTCACAATTCGACAATTAGGAAGCTCCGCCAAAAAAATAATAATTTGAAGTTAAAACACACATTTGTGTTTATTTTATTTTTTTATTTTCTGCTGTTATTTTCATCACAAATTAGTGTTAGTGTAATTTTTTTTAAATAATTAGATTACATTTTGTGATAGTAAGTTAATTTATATCTAACGTTAAACATTTTTATTAAATATTCCAACTCCGATTCCGCTTCAAAAACATCTCATATTATTTGATTCGACTTCACTTCTACTTGTAACATTGGACTTCATGCATGCCTACTCTTAAAGATAGGTCTATCCACTAAAAAATAAAATAAGTCAGTAATCATTTATAAATTGTATCTCAAAGCATCATGGGTCAAAATAAACTGCATGGGAATTGCTGTGCCACTCATGGAGATTCTGTTCTCTATTTTTGGCGAACATGTGAATCAAACTTTATCCTTGCAATAATTCTTATTCTGTTTGAATAAAATGTAAATATTTCCTCAGATAATGATCCAAGGCATGGTCCCCCTCTGCTCTTGGCAGTATGAACGAGTGTTCAATACAACTCGTGTGCCTGGCCTTGAAACGGATCACCTCATCCACTATTCAGACTCCAAGCACATAGTGGTCTACCACAAAGGACGATACTTTAAGGTGCTCATCTATTCACGGAACAGGATCCTCCGACCATGCGAGATAGAAATGTAGGATATGAAAACAAACAAATATATAACTTTTTAGGTTGTGGATTTATATTAGCTTTATTCATGTTTACATTATTTATTGTAATTTTATATGAAAGTTTTGATCTTCAAACTATGAAAGAGGTATAGAAACTAGGGATGTGCAAAACTTCGAAAACTTTGACTTCACTTTGAATATTTATTTGCTTCGACTTTGATTTGGTAGTAAAATTCTGGATTCGACAATTATGAAACTTTGCCAAAAACATTATATTCAAAGCCACCATATTTGATAACTTTTGGTTTTTATTTAATCAAATTTGACAATTCTCTGTTTTATAATTTTGTGTTATCTTTGTAGAGTCATTTGATAAAATGTGTGTGTTTGAAATATGATTTTAGTCAAATTCAGCAGATCCTTGATGATGAATCCAAATCTGCAGAAGGGGAGGAGCGGTTGGCAGCACTAACAGCTGGCGAACGTGCTCATTGGGCCAAAACCCGCAAGGAGTTCTTTTTCAAGGGTATCAACCGGCAATCACTAGACCTGATTGAGAAAGCAGCATTTGTGGTTGCGTTAGATGATGTCCCATACGAGTTTGATGAGGTTTGTGGCTTTAACATTTTATGTAACTATGCCATGGCTTGTGAGGTAAGAAGTAGGCTGTTCACAAAATCTAAATTACAATAAAGAATAAATATAGAGAAAGCAAAACAGAGATGGTATGGTCTCATGTGATGAGGATGGAAAAAGAGAGGATTCCAACGGAAATGATGCAGATTAAGTATACAGGAAAGGACCACAATGGAGGCCAAGAAAGATGGGAGGTGCAGATAACAAAAAGTGTGCAAGTGAAGTAGAAGAATGGAAGCAATTAAAGAAGGAAGAATGGTGGAAGTATAGAGGAAGATAGAGGCATTTTACTAGACTGACCCAGCCACAGGCTGGAAACAGCTTATGATGATCATTATTATAATTATGATTTTTTTAAGATATATATACACATAACACACACACACGGATTGAAAATTTTTAGGGTGGCTTACAGCTCAGTCAAAAACTTCACCTGTCAGCATTATCGGGCTATAACCACGCAATGTATGCTAACAAATTTAAATTAGGCACTCATTCTCTATTATTTCTACGTAACACTGCATACCAAACCAAAATATATTGTATTATTGTTTTTAAAAAAAATGGATTAGTTTCTTTTGCACTATTTATTTACCCCTCACACGCGCACAAACAAGATAAG
Organism: Timema bartmani; assembly: GCA_902151455.1. Lineage (NCBI taxonomy): Eukaryota > Metazoa > Arthropoda > Insecta > Phasmatodea > Timematidae > Timema > Timema bartmani. Next base: position 301,895 of record CABFWB010000372.1, on the reverse strand, counting down.
AATGTGACAAGACACACCAAATGTTATTCGCGATTTTTTTTTAAAGTCCAAACGGTTTCAATATTGCCAACCCTAACTATCTATCTCAAAATCGCCCTCGAGCCGTAATTAAATATTGATATCACCTTGCGAGAGAATCGCTATTTAGTCATATCAATAGCTTATCTACACTTCACTCAAAGAGTAATATCAACATTCACCTTGCGAGAGTCACTATGTACTCAAATCTATAGCTTATTTACGATCAATTCAAACCTTAATATCGATAATAATCTTGCAAGAGTCGTTAAGTAGTCATATTGACAGAATAGCTTATGAAGGATCAAGCTCAACTATAGTGAATTATTAACGATTAAAAACTTTCTTTTTTTTTTACTTGTCAAGCAAAAATTTTCTCTCATCACAGACAAACATACGAGGTTTTTTTTATATATATAAACATATATTAAATAGAGATATAGGCCCCCATAAAGTTTAATTAAGCCAACATATCAGATACATACATATACATTAGGGATGGGTCCTCGAATCCTCATTTTTCCAAGTGAGATTTGTTTTAGAGCTCTAATACTGCTTAATACTACTGAAAGGAAAAACCTATTTTCATTCAATGTCCTTTCCCTGTGTTTGTCCTTTATGTTTTTCCTTTTATATGTCTCTATGTGTTCTATAATTCTTTACTATTTCATTTTTCTCCCTTTTGTATTTATGGTTTCCTCTTTTAGGAAGTTGCATTGCGCGTTTCACACTCTTCCCTGATGAGTTCCGATAGAATGAAACCTAGGTCAGGGGATTGGGCGGTGACGATCGATTTTCTTTAAGAGGCAACCATTACTTCTTGGTTCAATGGCAGTAATATAAAGTGTGAACTGTGCTATCCTTTTCTTTGTAAAAATCATATTGTGTTCGTCCCTTTTATATGTTTCTATCCACCTTCTTCCAAATATAATACAATACCTCATAAAGCGAAAAGAGGTTTTCCTTATAGAGAACAATTTGTTAAGTTACCAAATGGTTTATAAGTGAAACTGCAATAGCATTTAAATTAAATAATCTACACTTGTTTTAAAAATTGATTCGGATGCACATCAAGGGGAAGCTCAAAAATGATGAGCCTACAGAACTTTCAACCTCAATCCTGAGCTTTAATGATAAAGCTCAGTTCAAAGCTTGAAATCCAAGTACTCGCAAAGCCCTAACAGAAACAGATGTGCACATTCCCCAGGTTAAATATCCCTTAAGAGTCACATAACTTTGGCATGTGCACGCTCATTAGCGTTTAAAATGAAACAAATATTTCAAATACACACACACTTTTGCCCAGCTGCATACAAGAACTTATCTTTTACTTTTTAAAATAGGTTTTATTTTGTATGTGTGTTTCTTTTATAAAAAATATCTTTGTGTTTTATGTGTTTCTCTCTGTATGATAAAGGAATATTTCTGAAAATTTAATCATGGTGTAGCTGTGGAAATGTAAACAAGTGTGAAGTGTAAAAGTTTAAGAAGCAATGAAGAGAGAAGTGTGTTTGTTCCTATCCAGACCTAAACCTAACTATCCTTTCAGGTTGACTTCCTTCACTATCACTTACTTGACATTTTTGTACATGTTTCTACACTGTCTTATTATATATATTTTTAAAATATTATTTCAGGCAGACCCTTCCAAACTAGATCAATACGGACATATTTTGCTGCATGGTAAAGGCTATGATCGCTGGTTTGACAAATCATTCACTCTCTGTATTGGATCAAATGGAAGGGTGAGTATAAAGATAATTTTTTGGTGACACATTCGTGTGTTTTTTTCCCAATTTCATTACTTTTTACCTAATGATATTTTAATTCCTTTGAAAATGTTAGCTCACCGAGTTTTTATTTTTATTAAATTTGGATCAAAGACGATATTTTGGTTTGTGGACCTGAAATACAGTCAAACTTGGTTTATAGCGTTATAGTTATTTGAGTTTTCATTTGTTTCATATTTCTCGAATTTCTTTAAGATTCATTTTTAGCTTTCATGATGAGATTGAGATTTATTTTTCTCTTTCTAATCAAGATATTTTTGAGTTTCCCATCTCCCTACTGTAGTGTACCCATTTCTTCCTTTATTTTCTTACTAGATTTCATTTTAGCACAGCATCAATAATGTATGAAAATAAGTAATTTTTTCATTCTCTTTAATAGTCTAATTTATGAATTTATACACAAGTTCTAGAATTTGGTGATTTTTTATTTCATTTTTTATTTGTAATTTCATTCAAACTAGGATTGTCCAATCCAATGATTTTTTGAATTTATTATTTTCAGATTGGTTTCAATGCGGAGCATTCTTGGTAAGTGCCCAAATTAATAATTGTTTACTGAGAGGTTCATTGGAATCATGGATTAAATTAATGCTCTTTGTTGGGGGGGTGCAACGAAACTTCAAAACTTTGATTTGGCTTTGAAAAAAAAATTAGCTATTCAATTTATGTTCATTTATTGCAATTTAAAGATGTTATATACAGGATGTTCTCAAAAGAACTCTGGGGTTTTGAAAATTCATTTTAAATCCATCAAGTGTGGTAGAATGGGGCACACATCAAAATGTACTAGTCATACCTTAAAAATATGACCTTTCATGATACATATTTACTTAACTGGTATTTTGTACTTTTCATTTATAAAATATGCTTTGAGACCCTAGAGTTATTTTATAAACAACATGTACATTACAAATTAATGTTCATATGAAATAATTTGAAGTATTAGAGTTGCATGTTGTGTAAGTGAATGAATTGAATCTCATGCTTTAAAAACACCAAATCAAATTTCATGCCTTAAAAAAATTTGTCTAATCTGAATCAAATCTTGTGCTAAACCTAGTTTATTAAATCGAATCCTAGTCAAATCTCATGCTTAAAAAACTGGATTGAATATTTTTTATCTTAAAAATACAAATAGTTTCAGATCCAAGTTAATAATTTATTTTAAGCTTGCAATGATAATGTTTCAAATCAAACCTGTATTGAATATTATACAATGCTTATTTTCCCAAGACAATAATAAAATACTTCAAAAAATGTTGATAGTCATTTTATACATATTTTAGGTTTATTTAAAAAAAAGTAATTAATAGCACTAGGGGCCTAACAACCTCAAAAGCTGAAACATCAAGTAAAGATCGCACTCTTTTTTTAGTCATAGTGTAAACAATGATTAATATTTACTAAAAGGGGGACCTAGTAACTTTTTTTTAAATACCTTAAAATACAAGATAATGAATATTCATGATCACAAAAAAATTTCTCCCATGTGATTCCTTCAAGTCCTGGAACTCAAGTTAATTATTGCTCCAGCACTACTATGCAACTTGTTTCTGGTTTTATTATATTGATTTGGTAAGCAAGTATCAATTATAGCTTAAAATTTTAGCTAAGCCCATTGAATTCAAATATAGGATTTATTTAGATTTGAGATTTTTAATCAAACTCGGCTTTCGTTAATATTTGGATTTGAAGTACCGAAGGTTTTGCACGGGCTCTCAAACATTTGTGCACGCAATCAAAATAAATTCTAAGTGATTTTAGTGCATTAAATTATATAAATAAACACAATAAAATATTTATTTAAAGCATAGAACAACTAAATAAATATATTTACGCTTTGATTATGCTTTGAGATTATTTCATATATTTGAGTCAAGCCGGTAGTGAGAAATATATTACTTGAATAAAAAACTGATCCAGACCACAGGTTGTAAAAAGTAATAGATGTAACAAATATATATAATGAGTGACTTACCTTAGTGATACTGAAGTAGAAATTTTTCCTTTAGAACAGCAAAAAACACACCAACACATTTTTAAGGACACTCCTACACTGTCATAGACAGTTTTATTAGGTTGAGAGAGTAGACCTGACAAAGCTGTCTGTGACAGTGAAAGCTTGTCCTTAAAAATGTATACATATTTTTTATTCTATCTCAAAAATTTCTACTCCAGTAGTACCAATGTAAGTGTGCTGGCTATCCCTCCTAATTTAAATCATGACTTAACCTTGTGCTACATTCCAAATAACTATTTAACAGTAAACTACTAATTAACATTAATTGGATTTTATTGAATTTAAAAGTAGAGGTTTGCGAGTACTCACTACTTGAGAATGTATTATTAACTGTCCAGTGTAAGCTACCATATACAAAAAAAATCCATGTCGTGAGTCCTTGATTGAGCTATACCAACTGATTGGCCGCCATTGTAAGCGATGATAGTGTTAACATTTGTGGCTAGTGTGTCATGTGATCAGCACAGTGAACCTTCTGGTCATTAATTTCAGTTTTCTAAACCAAAGTCTCTACTTTTCCATTCAAGTAGTTCCTCGTTTTTTCCTCACGAGTCTTGAGTTTAACCCTTTTCCAGACCCACTGCTTCACAGAAAAATTCTGGAAGCGCCAAGGATTGAGCCTGGGATCTCTGGATCTATAACCAGGAACTCTAACCACTAGACCACATCTTAACCCTCATTGCATTTATTTGAGTTGTGTGTAAAAACGTTAATTAAAGTGTGTTTTTCATGCATTTACAGCTGCAGTTTGGTGTGACTAGTTTTAACTTGTGTATGTGGGTTGTTACAGGGCTGACGCAGCAGTCATGTCACATCTCTGGGAGTTTGTTATACTAAATGAAGCGGCGTCTAGTGTTGGGTAAAAAACATATCCGATACCTTTATCCTTCCTTTCTAATCTTCGCTTCTATACTCTCCTAGTATACTAGTTTTTTTTTAAATGTACGCCTTTTTAAGTGCACATTTTCTAAATATGTTTTAGTGTGAAGGTTAATCATCATTACATATAAACTTAAAAAGTTTTAAAATGAGAAAATCTGGTCGTTATTGCCTTTAAGTTATTGCTTCATGTGATTAGGTTGATTGACTTGGCAATGTTTTGATTACTTATTTGTTGTTTTCATCATCATCATCATCATCATCATCATCATGAACTGTTTACAGTCTTTGACCTCCATTTCCTTCTCTCTTTACACCATTCTTCCTCCCTTATTGTACATTCTTCTCCTCTCAATTGCACACTTGCTGTTACTTGTTCTTCCCACCCTTTTTACTGTTCTCCCTTGCAGTCTTATCCCTACAAATTATAGCTCCACCACTATTCTTTGGATTATTTCCTTTTCCATCCTCATTACTTGCTTCCTCTGATATTTCACAGACCCCAACTCTTGCATGATTGTTTTGTTGTATTATTTATTAGTTGTCGATAAATAAAAAAAATAGAAAATATGAATAAAAAGACGAAGGAAAAAACTGTTAGTAATATCAAACAACAATATTCTTACCTTGGCAGATTAACCACTGTTGATAGCAACCCTGATGCAGACATAAAAAAACAGATTACAAAGAGGAGCAGACTTTCGCCACCAACTGTGTAATATTCTGTTTGATAACAAGGTACCAAATAAAACCAAGACCACCTTTTGCATTGGCTACTTTCACCTGCTTTGGTGACCAAATAGTCTAAGGCGTCACTGTAGTGTTAGACAGGCCTGCTGAAGACAGGGATATCAGAGTTTGAATCCCTTTTTGGTCTACTGAAGGTGGTTTTTCACTCTCCTTCCATGCAAATGCAGATAGATTACCTCTAAAGTGCTTCCTTCCTCATCTCAATCTCATGAGAGTAATTATCATTTGTACGTATAACCTTAACAGGTAGCAAGATGCGGTGATAAAAATAAACAGTTACTTGGTCCTCATCACAGCCACTACTCTAGAAACATGCACCATTTCTACCAAAAACAAAACTGGAATACAGAGTGCAGAGTTGAAGTTCCTAAGAACCACGATACAGAAAACAAGGTGTGACAAGATACTAAATGACAGAATAAAAGAACCATTAAGTTAAAAGATGGTCAAGTCTTGCCTGAAATGGTATGGGCACATAAAACAGAGATGGATCCTGAAAGAGCAGCAAGTGAATAGCTAGAGGAAGAATTGCAGGCCACAAAACCAGAGGACGACCAAGCAAGAGATGGGTTGACCACACAAGACAAGATATGAAGAGCAGAGGTGTTAAGTAAACCAGTTCCAAGACGAAGAATTGTTCAGAGATCGAACCAGGTTGAAGAGGTTTGTAAACCTGGTCAATTTGAGCTGGATACTAATAATGATGATTGCTATCAATACACCTTGGATATTTTTTCCTTTTAAGATGTAATTTAATATTTCATAATGTTAATTATAGATGGATAATCTCATTGGTATATCTATTGTAAAGAAAGCATTGCTATAGTATAATCCTTCACATGTATTCATTGGACTTAAATGTGATTACAACAGCTAGATAACATTGCTTGGTTGTCACTTTTTAAAAACAAAGATTCAATCATACAAAAAGTTAATTCTGTGAAAAAATAGAATCTATAGTTTCTTATAATTGCACTTGGAAAGATGCGTACTTTGTATTATTATTACTGTATCTAAGGAATGTGTAGTTGGATGCTGTTTTGTGGAACTTCTTATTTCTTTGAGCAACTTTTAGTTTCAGGGTTTGTGCTATCATTGGATGATTAGACAGTATTTATTTTCAACTGGATTAATGCATCATTAGGAATGCTGCCTCTTTTTTTTGTTTCTTCTATAATTTGTTTTTCAGGCTTACTTTTCGTTATGGAATGCATTGCTGTACATAGTGTGTGTTGGCTTTCTTTTTCTTAATCTTTGTTTCTCTTTTCTTCCTTGGTTACCAGGGCTGATGCGCCAATCATGGGGCACATGTGGGAGTTTGTTATTGGAACGGAACTTGGCATTGGGTATGGTATAACACATTGTGGAAATAATCACTGTTTCCTGTTTTTCTTGATTCAGATTATTATAATTTTAATCTTAAATGATTTCGATTCACAATTTTGATTGTTTAACATTTAAATTTTGACCGGAATCCATGCTTCTAATCTTGAATTTAAACACGCTGTTTATTTATATACTGTACCATAAAGTGGTTTTTTTTTAATCTGCTCAAGGTTACTAGAACACAAAGGATCATGTTGGTTTCATTTACAACTTGCTGGTAGTAAAGAGAAATGGTAAAATAACTAATAATGCTTGCAATGGAAAATTGGAGCAACTCTTAATAGTGCTGTTTTGTTTAAATACCAGAACTTTAATTTATTTGTATTTAGAGCTAAGAATTGATGTATCGAAAAATCATGATATTAAGATTGATTTTCATACTTTAGATATCAATAAGAATCAAGATAATCAAGGAATTAAGTTTGACATCCTTAATTAATGTTGCCGTAGTAGACTGAGCTTGTAAAATAATTTCACCTGTAATTTAGAAGTGTCAAACCAGGATGCTTGGGTGGCTCAACACTACACTAGACACATACGAGGGTTCGTTACCTTTCATAGTTTATCTTGTAATAATTGTAAACATTAATAAGAATTGTGTGTAGGAAAATACAAAAATAGTGGCTCATTCTTTTAGGAAGTTGCGTTGTGCGTTTTCACACTCCTTCCTGATGAGTTCTGATAAAAATCTAACCTAGATGGAGAGATTGAGCGGTATGAGGGCTGTGGAGTTTGAACACCAAGCCTTCAACTCTGAATGCTCTATTTTTATACTGTCCAACTCAGGCACCTTAATAAATTAGTAATAATAACTAATTCACTGCAGTAAAATGCTCCAATACAGACAACTCCATGGGAAGCTTCTTTGTCACTGTGAATTTACATTTGACTAAATTTGTTTATCAAAATTACAAATATTGATCTTAAATAATAAAAAAGTATCATATTAAAATTATATATATATATATAAAATATTGTAAAATAATATAAATTTTTATTTTGAAGCCGGAGTCGGTATATTTTTACCAACTCTGACCGACTCCATATTTCAGGCAGTAACTATTGATTGTTTCAAGGACACCCCATTACCTATTTGTCTGTTAGCCGCATTGTAAAGTGGTGTGTTCCTCAATTCATTGTAAAAGCCATATTGTATTTGTTCATATCCTTATTTAATATACCTTCTTACAAAAATATAGAAAAATTTACCTTAAAATGGGAGAAGAGGTTTTACCTAAAGAGCTAAACGTAATAAAATGCAATTTGTTTCATAATTGATTTACTAGAGCTTAACACACTGAATGTGTGTTCAATTGTTTTATACACAATGAAATACCCTTTTACAAGTTCAGCATACCTGGCAGCTTATCCAGTATTAACAATTCCCTTTTCTCCCTTTTGTGTTTTTTTTTTCCCCCCTCTTTTAGGAAGTTGCATTGCGAGTTTCACACTCCTTGATGAGTTCCAATAGAATGAAACCTAGGTCGGGGGGGGGGATTGGGTTATGATGATCGATTTTCTTTAAGAGGCAACCATTACCTCTTTGTCCAATGGCAGCAATGTAAAGTGTGAACTGTGTTCTTCTTTTCATTGTAAAAGCCATATTGTGTTCGTCCCTTTTATATATTTCTATCCACCTCTCCTGTACCTTCTTTCAAATATAATACAATTACCTCATAAAGGGAAAAGAGGTTTTCCTTATAGAGATCCAGTATTAACAATAGTAATCATTCACTTTTAAGGAGTCATCACTTTTTCTATTTTCAAACACTTTACACAGGTGAAGGTGAACATTCTATTTTTCACAATTAGTGTGAGCTATGGCATGCACTCATTTGGTCATAGTTAATGTTTGGGGCAAATTATAACATAAAATAGTAAGTTACACTCAGCACTAATGTAGGCAATAGGCATATTATGTATCTGAAGTAACAACACTACTGAAAATTTGATATTAGAGCATTCTATTTAAATACAGAAGAAGCCCTGATATAGCGCAGTCCAACATACTACAGATGCGGATATAATGTGGTGAAGAGTTAGTCATTACTGTATTAGTGAAATTCTTACTCGTATAGATTCAGTAAATAGAGCGATTCTGTACTACCACGTATCACTAGGCTCGCATCTCTGACCCCCAGGAAACAATAAAGCAAGGTTGTCCTTGAAATCCAGCTGCCATTTGTCCACAAGCGTAAAGTCTATGTATCGTGCATTTGCATAGTGTTGAGTCTGGAATTTATTGCACGTGTCGTGGTGTTGCAGAAAAGGAAATTTTATTCTTTGAATGATAAACTTAAAATAATTGATTGTGTGAAGTATGGGGAGTTAAGGCAAGTTTATCACGTGAGTGTGGGATTCCAGAAGGAACAATTGAGAGGGTGGATGAAAGAACAACATAAACTTAATAGCTAGGCCTACATTAGGATGAGTGTCCAAAAACAATGTAACTAGTGTATTTTATGTTTCAAACCCGTAAAGAACCCGTAGCTAACACACTTGTTCCGTGTTGAGCTAGACTGCTGAGAACAGGGAGATCGAGGTTCGAATCTTGGTCAGGTGAACTGGAGGTGGTTTTTCCTAAATTCAACCTTCCCAATTCCTAATCCATTAACATGATTAGTACTTAAGTGTATATATTATTTTTTATTTCCATGTTTGATGACAAAAGTGTACTTATGTTGTAGTCTATTTTTCCCACCCCGTCATTTATCACTGTACAGATCATCTTCTGATATACCATACCACGGTCAAGTTACAACATGGGGGTGAAGTATGCCCCCTGACAACCACGCTATATTGGGCTTCTACTGTATATGACAAATATTGTTGAAAATTGAATAAATATGTCTTCATAAGTGGGTTTTGAAAAAAAGTCTACAGTATTAAAATGCTCCAATTACTTTGTCACTCTTTGTGTCTGGCTGTATCAATTTCCAATGCTAATAATATTAGAATGCTAACTAAACTGAATGGCTTTAATAAAAAAAATTAATGCTATAAAAGTCAGATTAAAATCACAATTTACTTCTTTGTCAATGGTTTTTAGTTGAGGGAATTTTTTTTTCCTACAATGATTGGTTGTAGGAATATTAAGGGAAAAAATTGTAATAATGCACTTAGTAGCTACTCTTTTTTTTCTGTCATGTGCAAAAAATTATCCCATCTATTGCTTGGTAAAAATTTGAATTTTTTTCATATCCTTAATTCTCATTAAAATTAACACAATTGACCATTATTTGCATATTCAAATATTCAATTTCCAGAAAAGATCAAATTTAATTTTATTTTATTTTGCGTGTGTGAAATACAAGGCATGTTTGGAAAGCAAATACTGTTTGCAAATATTGCCGCGAGAGCGCTTCAGTCATTGCTGCGCAAATGCACGCTGAGATTCTCTTTCATACATTATCTTATCTCCAGACACCATTATAGGAGAAGCAGTGTTTGATTACGTTTTGTTTTGAATGTTTAAAATGTTTAAACAATTAAAGACCCGCTGACTGTTGTGAAATAGGTCTGTTATCTGGGTTTTTTTAATGCAAGAGAGATGAAACCAGCCAAAATTCATGGGCAGATTAGTCAAGTTTATGGTGAAAGTGCAATGAGTGGTGGACTGGTGGGAAAATGGGTCAGACAATTTAACGAAGGACATGAAACTGTGCATGATTAGGCACTGTTGGACGGCCAAAAAATTTGTGAGGTTAGACTTTACTACAGTTTCATCACTTTCTTGTAGAGGAAGGGATCCCGGGAACCCTCGAGTCGAGAGTAGGGTGGGAAAGACCCTTTCCCAGCAAGGGTTCGGGCGGGAAATAAAGCCCACTTAATGTTCCAGTAGGCTCAATCTCTATTGGAGACAGTCATCTTCTTTATTCTGTAACAAACTGGGGGATGGTTAATTTACTGTCTGTGGTGAGGGAAACAAGTTGAGAAGCTTGCGAGTCAATGTGAGTGAGTCTATCAACAGTTATTTGTTAGGCTCAGCTATAGAGAGAGCTTGAAAGATTTAGGGAAGGACAGATATACTCTACAATCTTTTGGGACATAGAAATGGGGGAGGGAGTAGCTTGCCAAGGTCAACTATTTATGAGCATCAACCTGCCTGTTGTTAGCAACCAAAGAGTAGAGATTACAGGGGTGTTAAACAAAGAACCTTTAAGGGGTGTCAATTTTAGATAACATTAACATTAGCTTCAAACAAACATACCAAAATAATATTCAAGGGGTTTTAGACCTAAAGAATATTTAAGGTGTTTCAAACCTAGATAGCTTTTAAGAGGGGTTAAAATAAAGAACATTTAAGAAGGGTAAATTTAACTTATTTTATTTTGCACTCTTCCAATAGTTAGTTAAATATAAAACACCATTTTCAAAAGAGATTAATAAATATAATATTTTAAAATTTATTATTCGCTTTGTATTATACATCATTTGTTCAAAATTTAACTATTTGTTTCAATATAAAATGCTATTCACACACCCCTATTTATATTATGTTTTTATGATATATAATTTGTATTACAGTCAACTCTCGATTCTACGACCCCGGGAATAACGTCTCTCTCGAAGTAACGACCCTTTTTTGGGGAACCATGAAAAATGTGTAAAAAAAAGGTTAAACATTTTGTTTGTTGCACTTATTTAGGTCGCTGGGTTGCGATTATTTTTGTGAGTGCTGTATTACTAGTGGCTGAGGTAGGTCAGGTATAAAAATAGACACCACTCTATCAATGCCAGCCAATAGCACTTGACTCTGTCCACCCCCTCCCACAAGCAAGACAATGTTTCCCCGTGCGCGACTGCCGCTACATCACGCGCCAGGCTTGTTTTGCCATTGTTATTTCGATTCTCGATTTGGTTAAATTTTTTGTTTGATTTTGTAAACGATTTTTGATGACCCACGCTTTTTTTTCATTTGATACGAACTTATATTTTCGACGAAATGAGGGGAAATAGGACCTTCTTGATGCTCATGAAGAAGTAGTAGATCATCCAGGAAGTGTATGAGAAGAAGATTATAAAGACGGAGATTGCGCAGCGGCATGGCATCCCAAAGTCAACACTTTTCACGAGTCTCAAAATGAGAGAAGAAATTGTGAATTCAGTGCATAAGGAAGGCCAAAATGTAAAGACCAAAAATTTGAAGGGTGCGACGCACGCGAATCTGAAGCAAGATATGCTGGAATGGTTCAGCCAGAATAGAGGGCAAAACGTGCCTATAAACGGACCGATAATGCAGACAAAGGCCGATGAATTTTCCCTGAGGTTTGGTATAGAAAACTAAGTGTTTAAGTGGGTGCCTAGAGCGTTTCAAAGTGCATCACAGCATATCCAGCAACAAGGTCGTCAGTGAAAGCGCATTGGTCGACACAACACCGGAGAGGGAGTGGATGCCCTTGCTCCGAAACATCCTTAGGCGCTATCAGCCTCAAGATGTATACAACGTTGATGAGCTGGAGATGTTCTACAACCTCATGCCAGATCACATTCTTGCTGTAAAAGGGGATAAGTGTAAGGGTGCGAAGAGGAGCAAGGAGCACCTCACCGTCCTTTTGTGCTGCAACATGGACGGCAGCGATAAGATGAAGCCCCTCATGATCGGGAAGTTCAAGAAACCCCTGGATTTTAAGGGCAAAATCCTGCCATGTGACTATGATTTTAATAGAAGGCACGGATGACCTCGGGGGTGTTCACAAGGTGGCTTCAAGGCTTCGTTTCAAAAATGGACGCCACAAATAGAAAAGTCGTGCTCTTCGTTGACAATTTCCCCGCACATCCTGCTATCGACAAATTCAGGAGCATCTAACTGGTGTTTCTGCCAAAGAACACCACCAGCATGCTTCAGCCCCTGGACCGGGGGATAATTCAGCAATTGAAGGTAAAGCTTCGCGAGATGCTTGTGCGGAGTATGGTGTGGAATCTAGACATGGGCAAGGAGGTCAAAAAGTGGGACGTGTTCAGGGCCATGGAGAGAATCGTCACCAGTTGAAGGGCCGTGAGACCGGTGGTAATCATCAACTGCTTCCGACACGCACACTTTGTCCTACCAGTCAAAGAAGAGACGCAAGTCTATGTTCTTCCCGCCGCTGCCGGTGGCAAAGACCCAGAAGACCGCCAGTGGACGCCAATTCTCAGATAGGCCCCTATATGGAACCGCAGCCTGGCTCATCAACAGCACCTTCGTCTGCCCACCAGACTCTCACTCGTTCGTGCGACGAGGAAACGTGGCAGGGATTATTCCCAGATCGCACATATGAGGAGTACATAGCAGCAGAAGATGACATCACAGTTTGGGGCACCCTCGACAACGACGATATAATCTGGGAGCAGCAGGAGTACAGCGATGAAGAGGGGGAGGAAGAAATGGAAGAAAAGCCTGAAGATATCCCCACAACGAAAGAAGTTCTGAAAGTCAGGGACGTCTACTCAAGAGTACTTAAGCGCCAGGGCGCTAGTGAAGATCTGTAGTTACAGTTCTATAATGTGAAAGACTTCGATGAGTAAACTGGCGCTAAAAAGAAGCAGGCCTCCATAGTGGAATTCTTTAAGAAATAGGTAGTTTTTTCATGTGTTGTCTAAAAATATGCAATTTTTGCTATTAGGGTCGGGGAGGGGAGGAACAAAATCGGTTAAAATTCCAATAACGATCCCTTCGAAATAACGACCCTTTTCCAGGGAACCGTGAAAGGTCGTAGAATCGAGAGTTGACTGTATATTTAATAATGTCAAAGATTTTACAAGTATTACCGTATTAGTATAAAAACTATCTATTTTTAATCTAGAATTAATCTAAAGTATCATTTTTATAATTTCCCATCCTGTTCTCGTCCCGTTATAAAAATGTCATTCCCGTTCATCCCTACTTTGTTGTGAATTCCCACATATTTTAAGAATTGTTCCCTATATAATTGTGACGGATCATTTAACATATTGGAAGTTGTGCTCATCTTGGGTGCCACAGATGCTCTCAGAGGTGCACAAAAGGAAGTGACTTGACAGTGCTTTGACTTTTCTCACACGATACAATGATGGTGATGATTTCTTAATCCACATCGTCACTGGTGATAAGACATGGGCATCACACATTACACCAGAATCAAAACAAGTTCATGGAATGGAAGCACACCACATCTCCGAAAAAGCAGGAATTCACGCAAACAATTTGGACCCAGAAGGTCATGTGCACTGGTTCTTGGTTTATTTCATGCAAAAAGGCACAACAATAAATGCTGCATCCTATTTTAAAGAAATTGCATTGTGCAAGCCAAAACAAAAGGCGAGGCATGTTCAGTCGTGGTGTTGTAAGATAATACTCGGCCACATGCTGCTGGTCAACCCAAGAGCTCATCATGTCATTTGGCTGGACCTTTCTAGTTCCCAAAACCATTAGCATATAACCCAAACCGGTAGTAAGACATGCTCCTAAAAAAAATAGTTAAGAATGCTACAATAAACTTAAAAAATTTGTTTATTTTCAATTAACAATTCACTGTGCAAGTAAAAGTTTGTAAAAACAAATCTCGTTACATTTCGGTGTATATTCTTATAGTTTAATGAAATAGACTTCCCCAACTCTCACATATGTGATATAGTATCATACTTAGGTATTATGAATCTATTGATAATAAAACTATGACCGCCTTCAGTGGCCACATGGTCTTAGGTGTCAGTCACTCTCTTGTTAAACCAGACTGCCAATGACATGGAGATCAAGGATTAAATCTTGATCGGGTGTATCTAGGGTGATTTTTGCCAAATGGTTTTTCACTCCACTGCTACACAAATGCTGATACACTTACTCTAAATTCAACCTCCATCATCCCTAACTCATTAGCGTAATTAATACATATGTGTATAACCTAAACAGGTAGTGAAACATGGTGATTTTTAAAAATATGTTGTGTTGGTTATGTTACTATCCACGCTTTCTGGTTTCCCAACTGTTTCTGAATACTTTTTTTTTCATACAAATAAATACAATGTTCTTACCATACACGCATTGGTGAACATGCAGACAAAAGGTCAAAGCACACGAGGATTTTTATGACTGAAAGCAAAAGGGCCTGCAAATTTTCCAGGAAATATATATTCACATACCTTCCAGGGTTCTTTTACATGCTAAAATCGACAGGAGACTGATGGCTTTACTTCCCCTCCGAAGAAAGTTGTGCTGTGAATTTTTATCGCTAAAAAATTTGTCGACCCTGCTGGGTTTGAACCCATAAACATCAGGTCCTGAGGCGAAATTTAATATTTAGTGAAAAAGTATTTGAGATATACTAGAGCTCACATTAATTAAATTAATGTGAATTAATTACCTCTTGATATACCAGATGTTAGCAGTGAACTTATCCTATATCCAGAGTATATTATTCTTGACACTTCATGCAAATGTGTGTACACTTTCAATAAATTCAACCTTGCTCATCCCTAATACATTGGTGTAATCATTACATAAAAAATGTGTAGCAAGATATGGTTTTGAAAAGAAAAAAAAATCTCTGAACTTTAAAAATAATGTGTAACTATGAAAGGGTTTTAAACGATCCATAATGAAGAGAGAAATGTATTTGTTTCTATCAAAGTCCAACCTAACTCTTTCTAACCATTCTATCAGGTCTGGCTTTGTTCCTTATCGCTTACATTACATTACATTATAACATTATTGTACAGTATTTCCACATATCTAAGCCAGTAGACAACTAATAATATAGTGCAGTTGAATATGTCTAAAAACATGTGTCGGTTTAGATATGGTCCTGATGGACATACACAGGGAATGCCAGAGTTCAATCCACCCGTCCCCACAAGACTTCAGTGGGATATAACTGCTCCTTGTCTTTCAGCCATTGACACTGCAACTCAGGTATGCTAATCATTATATACTGTAGTTTTTAAAATAACGATTAGATGTTAGGTGTGTGCAAAGCTTTGAAAAATAAAAAAAAAATTGCTCTTTAACAATCAGCAAATTTTGTCAATAAACAAATTGGCAGATATGTTCAACGATTGTCATTCAGACCTCTTATATCAATTACAAATCAATATTAATATGGAACATTTTTGAAGTAATCGAATTGAATGTTGTCATAATTAATATATTTAATAGATAGGAATTAACTTGTTTCAAACAATTGGTCAATGATTTTATTGTATGAAGATTTATAAATAAATACACACTATTTTTCTGGTTTAAAACCTTTTAAAAAAATATTCAAACTGCGGTTTAACTTGGAGAATATTGAATATAGTTTTCTCAAGCTTACTCCAAATTAAAAGAGTAGACCTCACACACCTCTATTATGTTAAAATAATTGTAAAAACATTTTACATCAATTTTTGTATGTGTTTTAATTAAAATAACTATAGGATTTAGAAAAATGCTGAAGGTATGTACTCGACAAGAGGGGGATTTTAATAAATGTTGGTACATTCATCAGATGGGACTGTAGTAATTATTGTGTGATTCTAGGAACACATTTTTGCAATTTAATTTTTACAAATTTATGTTTTAACTTGAGCAAAATGTTACTAATTTTTAGGGGTGTGCCAAGTCCACTTTCTAATTTTTTTTATGAATGTGGGCTTTGTTACTAGTTGATTGGGGCCATTAAGTTAAATTTGGTCCGAGGATCAAATTTGATCATTCCATCAGAACCTCAACCTTTTTAAAGAACAATTTTAGACCCTGCAGATTTTCTTGATTGAATGATGAGTTAAAAAAAGAACTAAATTTTACTCAACTTTGGCCTTAAATGCAGTTTTATTTGTTTTGTTCAAATCCTTACTTGTAAATTATAGTAATAATACTGAACATCATTTGGCAGGTAGCTGAAAGACTACTGAAGGACGTGGACTTGAGAATATACATGCACACGGCATACGGTAAAGGTTTCATGAAACAATGTCGCATCAGCCCTGATGCTTTCATTCAGATGGCTCTGCAGTTGGCGTACTTTAGGGTAAGGATTACCATTAATTTCAAATAGGGTTGGTTGTGCCAGTACTTTGAGTAGGGTTTTTGTACTTGTTTAAACTCAACTCTCTCTCTCTCTCTTTATATATATTTTAATTCAGTTTAGTAAAGTGATTTGATATTTGTTTTAACGCAAACATGTAAGCCATTTTAAAAATTGTTTTTGAGATACATTTTTCAAGTTTTAACTTTATTATAATTAATAATTTAGCACCGCGTCTTACTACCAGTTCGAGCTATACACATATTAATTACGCTAATAGGTTAGGAATTGAGAAGGTTACATTTAGAGGAAGTGAACCTGCATTTGCCTGGAGAGAATGGAAAACCACATAGAAAACCCCCCTCCCCAGGTCACATGACTGAGATTCTAACCTCAATCTCCCCGTCATCGGCATTCTAGCTCAAGGCGAAACTAGCGCGTTAGCTAACTACGCCACTGAGGCAGGTAACTTTATTATAATATGAAGTATATATTCTCACAATTAGTTATAATTTCTGGAAGTTATCGACAGCTCATTATTTAATATTGATTTCCATTCTTATTTCAGGATGCGGGCAAGTTTAGTTTGACATATGAAGCATCAATGACTCGCCTTTTCCGTGAAGGGCGTACAGAAACAGTGCGACCTTGTACAGTGGAGTCAACTGCGTGGGTTAAATCCATGGAAGATAAAACTAAATCTGTGAGTATGTAAAGATAGTGTGATGACCATGGACCCATCAAGTTGTTTCTACATAATTAGCGCCAAGAAAGTGCATATTTAGTGCACATGTAAATGTGTCAAGCACAGTCGTCATTGAGCTGACATGTTTGTCTTTGTTGTGTGGGGAGGGGGAAGGATTTCCACACATCACATCACACAAAAAATAATCTTCTCAAATGAGAACACTTGAAACCTTGAATTGTTTTATTCAAAAAAATTAAATAAAATCAATGTTTGGGAAAGTGCATAAATGATTAAGATAATCTTTTTTTTTATAAACTTATAGAATTAATTTCGCTAACATATTTTTCGTGTTATGCGTTATTCATTTGGTATGAAATAATTTTTATTTTATAATTTAAAGTGAGAATAGGTTTATTCTGTGCCCAGCTAGTATTTAAGAGCTAGTAACAACTATGGTGACTTGTTTCAGGTTGGAGAGAAGGTCAGTCTACTTCTGAAGGCATGTCAAGTTCACCAGATGGGGTACCAGGATGCTATGTGTGGGAAGGGGATAGACAGACACTTGTTCTGTCTGTATGTGGTCTCCAAGTATCTGGAAGTTGACTCACCTTTCTTGAAAGAAGTGTTGAGTGAACCGTGGCGGCTGTCCACGTCACAAACCCCCCATGGGCAGACCAGCCTGATGGACCTTCATAAATATCCGCGGTGCATCTCTGCCGGGGGAGGTTTTGGGCCGGTGGCAGATGATGGGTACGGGGTCTCTTACATCATCGCCGGTGAAGACATTTTATTTTTTCATATCACGTGCAAAATATCATCACCAGAAACTGTAAGTATATCTAATTTGTATCGATAATATTTGTTAGGCTGAATAGTTGTGAATGAAACTGTTTATTAATTTTTGTTGGTAATGAAATATTGTCTTATTTTGTTTCTCAGCTATATTTTCTATCATGAAAAGGGCTGAAAATATGTAAAAATAATTAAATGAATTATAACTAAAGGAGGAAACTGACCTTGAGAAAGGATAGGTAATTAAGGTTAAGAATTCAAAATAAACTTAAAGGATACTATACTTTCATATATTTTTTGACACTTGTGATATTACTTAAAATCCTACCACACAATACAGAGTATATATTTCAGCTTCTGGGGTGGAAATATTAATTTTTTTAAGGTATAAATTAAGAGTTGGGTCAAATTCACTGTTTTATGAATTCGAATCTCGAATCTGAATCTCCAATTTACCTTCAAATCCGAATTTGAATCGTGGAGAAAATTATGAACATAAGAGGAAACGTAAATATAATATAATAATAGAAAATAGAAATAGTAACTAATTATTAACATTCTTTCTTATAATCCATTAATTGTAACATTCATTTAGTATTAAATTACAGGTCTGGGGCATGGTTGTTAAGTTATCTGATTATAATTAGTTTGGAACCACCAATAAGCAGTCAGTATTAGAGTTCTAAAACAAATTTCACCGTAATATTTTTTTTTGTCTTGAATCCTCAAATATCCTTAAGAATTTGTAGGCCCAACCCTAGAATAAATCTATTTGTATATGCTAGGGCATCAGCTACTTGGAAATATCAGCATTCTCATCAACCATAGCCACTCGTGTTCACTTGTTTTAACATTACATTTGAAAGATTACTAGATACAGACTATGGTCCAGTTTCATAGTCAGATTTAGTACGCCTCAAGTGCGGTGCTATACTAAATACAAGACGTCACCTACCTGAAATTGAATGGAATGGGCCAGTTTCATATGCGAAACTGGCCCATTCTATTTTGGTCTAGGTAGGTGTCGTCTTGTATTTAGTATCGACTCGCACTTTAAGCATGCTAAGTTTGACTATGTAACTGGCCCTATGACTCATACACAAATTGTGTGTCTGACCGCAAAGTGTCTGCCACTTCGGCGTGGGAATTGTGTGTAATATACTATTGTATTTGTTTCAGAATTCAAGCCGGTTTGCAAGAAACATAGAGCAAGCATTAGCTGACATTAAGACATTATTTATTGAATGGAAGAACACTCAGAGTAAATAACACCATGTTGTGATTAGGAATGAAAACTTAGTGGGCGTTTCTTTGAATGGTGCTGTTATTGGTGTCAAGGTTCTTGGTTCATATGCACCACACACAAGCTTGCACGAACTATTTTGCATTCAGATGCAAACAATCTTATAAGTCTCTTGAAGTAAAATCATTGTTAATTTAACTTTCTATTAACAATTCCATCACCTAGTTTTATTTCATCAATAATTCTGTTAAGTTGTTAAAATAAGAAGTCTTGTGTTCAAAAATGATTAATTTCCTTTTTCAAACTAGAGGTCTGAGATAATTTTGCACATTACTCTGTTGTATTAAACTTTAAACACATTTTTTAAAGGGCCCGGCTCGATCCCCAAATATCACTTGATGTAAATGTTTTATAGGTTCATACTAGATATCACAATATAATCTAGTTTTTGTATTCTTCATTGAAAGATGGGTGAGATTGAGAGAAATTAAATGGTGTTGTCATATTTAAAAAAATAAGCATCTGTCTTTCCTTCTGCCATTTTTCTCCTTTCACTCACACACTTGCTGCTATCTGCTCCTCCCATCAGGTCTGCCTTGCAGTATTTTTCCTACATACTTCATCTCCATCATTCTCTTTGGAAATCTTTCCTTTTCCATCCTCATGACCAGACCATACTGTTTCACCCTTGATTCTTCTACTATCTCATGTACTACCTTTACTCCAAATTTTGCCTAGACAACTTCATTCTTAATCATATTTCTCTTTGTGACAACTATTTCAAAATTATAAAACTCTCCTTAAGGAAAACCTCTTTTTCACTTTTTGGGGTAGTTTTTAATATACCAACTGGTGTTTATATTATATATATATATATATATATATAGTTGTCGAACAAACTATTTTATAACAATATTATTCCATTCTAAAATAAAATTTTCATTTACAATGTAGTTTTGTTCCTATTATGATTGTCGATTACTTGATTGATGCAAATGCTTGCCATTCACAAATTTCTTCATCAAAAATTATATTAAAAAAATCATAATTTTGTATAAATCAATAAAGTTATATACTATAAATATAACTGGTTATCCCATATTCAAACTAGTTTTGAAATTATTGAAAATATAATCTGTTTTGAGATACTGAAACCATTTCACATGTTTTGGGTGCCACTCTTTATTGTTAATGTGCAAAATTATTTATTTGGTTTGAAATGTCAAAACATGTGATAGTTGTAGACAAGTAAATACTGTATTTTATTAAAAAACCATATAATTTAATCTAGACTTTACTTAAAACGGTACCTTGCAGGTAGTGATATAATGAAAGAATTATAAGGAAACTATCGAAGCAGAGTATATCAGAGGGACCAATAACCCTCAAAACCAGCATTAGATACACCTATAGAGAAACACAAAGATATAATCAAAATGAATTTTATTTATTATTTTCTAAGTTAGTTTTTTTTATTGCTATGTTTTTAGACAAGGTTATTAATGTTAGGTAAGGTGTCGGAGAAAAATATTTATGTTTACACATGAATTATGAGTATTAGCTCTATATATTTTAACACCCACACACTATCGAATACAATATATATTTTTAAATATGGTTTGTGTCAGGGACGTATCGAGAGGATAGGAACCGCTTCGTGAGGATCAAAAAACCCCTTACAAAAATATTTTTATAGTCCTAATTGGAGTCTTAAGAAGTAGATAAAACCTACAACCACTTGTTTGTTTTTATTTTAAATTACAAGATTATTTGGAGTAAAGCACTAGGCTATGGTTCTAAATAGGAGGGACAACAAGCACACTTAACTGAGTGATACTTAAGTAGAAATTGTTTAGATAAAACAATAAAAATAACACAGTTTTAAGAACAAACTTTCACTGCCACAAAC
This sequence comes from Timema bartmani, assembly GCA_902151455.1. Taxonomy (NCBI): domain Eukaryota; kingdom Metazoa; phylum Arthropoda; class Insecta; order Phasmatodea; family Timematidae; genus Timema; species Timema bartmani. The sequence goes on along the minus strand of CABFWB010000372.1, from coordinate 280,458 downwards.
AGCTTCAGGTTAAGAGAATAGACTGTAATCCAACTAAGAGTATCAGTCTTCTCTCTTAACTTGATCAAGCTGTCTGTGGCATTGAAACTTTTTTTTTGTCTATACAATTTTGACTCTAGTATCCCTGAGATAAATGTGCTAGATACCCCTGCCAATTAGAACCCAAATTACTTCAAGAGTAACTCATTGGTAAAAAAGATTCTGTGTATCCTGTTGAGGACTATACCACAATGCACTGCAAGTAGGATTCCCCTGTCGTCAAAAAATAAATGTCCTAGTATGGGCTCGATTTGTGTGTCCTGTAAGGTGTACATTTTCACTAACACTTCCAACTAGTAGTTTGGTTTATATACTAGTTTTATATAAACAAATAAATATATTAATAAGAGTACAAACTTAATTTTATTCATTTATACTGTGGTGTTTGTCTGTGATTTTTTAAGTGACTTATAACCAACAATCCACTCTGAAAATGTAATCAATGCAATTTTTTTAATATGCAACCAATCAATGCAATGTTTTTGTCCTTTTTATATGTTATATAAACATTTAAAAAAATTGGCAGTGACAAAACAATATTTTATAATTTGTTGTTGGTAATGTTGTTTAGAAGCATGGGCACGGTTTGACATTGAGAAATTAGAAGATCATAGTTCTTCAGAACTCTATATAAAACAAGCTAGTCTCACAAAGGATTATCATGTCTTAACTGCTGTACATTACTAACACTTTGATGTTCAACTATTAACCATTCAGTTTTAGAATTCCATGTGTCCAGATTTCTGAAATAAAAACTCAAATTACACACTAAATTATGTTTTTAACTTGAGTTGGGATGGGAGGGAATGCGATTTAACACGTTGAGCCCCACTGCAGTCCATAACAAGTGAATTTTCCATGAGTACCATGCAGTGTAATTTGTTTGTGACCTTTCTTATAGCCCTGTGGAAAACATTCATGTGGGTGTGGCTTTTGATTTGGACCGCATTGGACACACAGCAGACCTGCACCCTTGGTCAAAATAATGATTTTTTTTGTGTCCCATTGAGGTTACCAATATAAAAGAATGTCCGACCCAGATGGCCTATAGACCATACTCAAAAAACTTCACTTTTGACCTGTGTGTGTGTGTGTGTGTGTGTGTGTGTGTGTGTGTGTGTGTGTGTGTGTGTGTGTGTGTGTGTGTGTGTGTGTATATATTTTGACCTGTGTGTGTGTGTGTGTGCGTGTGTGTGTGTGTGTGTGTGTGTGTGTGTGTGCGCGTGTATATATTGCTATTTTTCCATGAATGTGGGCTTGGTTATGAGTTAACTGAGGTCAAAAAGTTAATTTGATTCAGGAGTAAATTCTATCATTCCGGAGTGTTTTTACAATCTTTACAACAAGCTTTTTTATTTATCTGAAATAAATAAAATTTTACATCAGTAGATACAGTTAGTTTAATTTTCTACATATGATATCAACAATTTTTGAATATTTGTTAGGAGCATTGAGTGGTATTTTTAAACAAAGAAAAAAAGTCCTAGTTGAATTCTACATTGCCCATGTCAGATATTCTAAAACGGGTGAGATTACTATGTAAACTAGGTGTATTTACTGAGGTAATATTTAATCCATTTTAACCAAAATATGTTTTTAGTGCTATAAAAACTGGAAAAAGTATGGCTCCTTTCCATCTACCCTTAAGAATTATAACATCTCGGATCAAAGTATCCACAATCTCAATTTTTTACCATCTATGTATACTTCACTGGATATCATCCCTCTGGGAACTGTATATTACTATTGGGAGACAGCTTTGTCATTTTATTTTGTGTTGTCAACCTCCCCTTATATATAAAACAAGTTTCAAAACATTGATTTGTCGAGGTTGCCAATAGCTCCTTAACCCAGCACACCACCTTCCAACATGACTGAAAGTGGGGATATTTGACAACAGTTAACCATGTGACGTTGTCACAGACATGAAACTAAGAAAGGCAGCTTGGCTCACCTATTCTGGTCCCTTTTGACTGGTCTGCGTCACGACTCCGAAACCACGCGCACTCCGCAACACATCAAGTATCCAACTGACCGTCCGTGGCTCGAGATACAACTCTGAGCTAGACTCGAACATGTGAACATCGAGATTCGCAGACCCATATGCGCCAACGATTGTGTTCTGGTAAAATAAGACCTATCCACCGGCGCGTGATTTGAATAATTACGCGGCTAATTGAGACTGTTCTCGAAACATGTGCACGCCCCTTCCTCCTGTCCCATCTGTGTTTCCCACCGTATGTGAACACGTGACAGACTTTGTTTTGTATATAACGGCTGGACTGTGTAGTGATGTCACTCATTTCTCTGCGCTCAATTAGGTGAGGCACTTTGTCTTAGCTTTAGACTTAGTTTATTTTTCGACGTATCTAAATTATGTTTGGCTCTTCATGTTCTAAATTTATATGTTTCGGCTTTATTTATTTAAACGTAACTCAGAATTAAATTC